>VZTU01019187.1:64307-127105 GCA_013400835.1 Zapornia atra | reverse complement strand
AAAAAAAAGTAGGTTTTACCCTACTACTATTTCAATCACAGAGCAAAAGTATGTGCCTCATACAAGAGAGGTTTAAATCACCCCTCCTGCCCCTATGTCTTTTATTAGTGCTATAAAGTCAGAGTATCAGCCAGGGTGTTTCTTTCATCACATCACTTGGCAGACAATCAGTTGTACCCGATAACAAGCTGTCATAACTCTTCCTTTCAAAAGGCTACTGGTTTGCCTTCTCACTATCCCTTCTGAGACTGTCCAGCCTAACCTCGAAGTGGAAGGTAAAATAAATGGCATCTTTTTTTGGCATCTAGGATTTGCCTCCAAACAGAGGACAGAGTAGAAATGGCTGGGAACTGATGTGCCAAGACCTGAAAACATTAAGTGAGATATATACCTCTTCCCAGGTAGCTTCATAAGAGACAATTTCAAACTTGAAAGTGTGGTCTTGATTAAGCTACCTCCACTGAAAAAGAAAAAAAAAGAGTTCCTTCAATCAAATCAAGTGAATGTGGAAAACTCTTTTAAACCACCACCCGCAATCTCACCAAGTCCCAGGCACAGTTCCCAAAGACTTCAATAACACCTTTGTCTGGGTTAAGGAGTGCCAGATTTGGCCCACTTTAATACATTAAGTCTGTGGTAGGTGGAAAACTAAAACACAGAGCAGTTGTGAAACTACCCTCATAGCCAAGGAGATAAGAGAAAATGGTACTCGTCCTTCCCCGCAGTGAGAGCGTACAGGGGGTGGATGGGAAAGTCAAAGAAGAGGAGGAGGGAGCAGGAGTTTTAGGCTAAAAAGTATTTAATATCCTCCCAGCGTGGGCTGGAAAGGATTGTGGTATGCTTGTAAGAGAAGTTGGCTGGCGTGGAAGGCTGAGAAAGCGTTCAAGGATGTGTGTGTGTGTGCATGCACGCATGAGTGTGTCGAGGGCCAGGCCTATGCAAGTTCACAAAGTTTAGTCAATTCTCCTGCCAACTCTTCTAGGCTTGAGGCAAATACAGATAACCTTGGCTTAACCCAACTCTAAGCAAACCTTCCCTTCTCACCCCCACCCTCAATTAACAAGCTTCAATGCAAAGTGCCTAAAAATAAACTATGAAATCACTGCAGTTACAGTTCTAGTCTGTAGTAATGCGCTTTTCCATAAACTTCACCATATCACCAAAACACTCCAAATCTCATTTATGAAAGACCCAAGCTGTTAAAAAAACATATGGAAGGGGTGTTTAATTTCCAGCAGGTCTTTTGCATCGCAGTTTTTCTGTCCCCAGAGTAAGCAAGGTACTCCTGACTGCATTACTGTTTCCAGCTGCTACTTTAAAGATAAGCAAGGCTAAAATAGCTAGTTGCATTAATTTTCAAATAAGGTGGGCTTCTTTCATAACAAAACTAAAGGCCAATACAGCTATTTCAGAATTTCAGGGTCTTTTTTCCTCCCCCTACACCCCAGCTGTGAACATCCATCCTTATGGCAGTCTCTGACATCAGGACCACCCAGATTCATCATCTTCTCACAACCATCTGCCTCTGCTGCTCTGAGATAAAAATCTAGACAGAGCCTTTATTATTTTATCCATAACTTGTCTAAACCTTCACCTGCAAAACACTGACTCACTCTGTCTTTAAGCACCTGAAGAATGTAAAGGAAGAGAAATTAACTCATGGGCATGGAAGCTATTTGGGCAGCAGCACAAACTCGTAAGTCAAACAATAAAAATCAGAGCAAAACCAGAAGTTTTCAAAGCAGATGAAAACTCAAGTCCTAAAAATAGAAGCCGGAGGAAGCTTAGCTAACCTATTCCTTTTTGCCATGTTGCTACCTTGTCATCAGATGATAACTAGCAATATTTACCTTTATTAATGCCTCACCAATCCCAAATTAATAGCTTTGAATACTCAATAATCACCTAATTGAAAATGTTAGTATCCCTCCTTGGCAAGGTGTGGGCCAGGGGAGGTGGAACACCAAAACCCAACACAGTTTTAGGCAAGAATCTCCTAAAAAAGAGAAGATACTGGCAAATAGATGATTCTTCCACCTTAGGTCTTAGTAGGGAAGAAAACTGATGTAAGCTACAACACTGAAAAACTCCTAAAGGCTGGTGAATCATGAAAACTTATTAATTAAAACCTATTAAATGAACTTTAACACTACAACATGCTCACACTTCCTTCACCACTGCTGCATCAGCCCCCATTGCCAAAGCTACCTCAACGACAAGTTGGGACATCTCTCCTTTGGGTATAATTGCATCGGTCAGGGTCAAAAAAGATTCTGTTAAGTGTTAAGAGACAGGAAAAAAAAACCAGTGGCTTTCATTTTGACAATTAGTATTCTATGTATGGCAAAGCCTTCTGCCTGAGCATATTAGCAGATCGCATTTTAATGCTCACTGCCTTGCTCAGTGGAATACGTTACTGGTGGCAATGTACAAAGCTTTTCTGCTGCAAAGGGACCCAGCAGTGCCAACTCACTAAAAGACAGTGTCAGACATTTGAAAAGACATTTAAAAGTATGTATTAAAAAAAACCAAAACCCAAACACAACCCTTCAGGTTGTGGGTAAACCTTCACTCCACATGCACATAAGATTATCGTGCCTGAACGAGTGTTCTACATTAACACGGTGGAAGCTGATACTTGAAGAGTTCTCATCCAGACCTCTGACATCATTGAAATTTAGCACCAGAAATAATTACCTTTTGAAGGTTCTAAGAGTTGAAATGTTTAGGCTTTCATCATCAGAAACACAACACGGTATCAAATAAGGTGGGCTAGTACAAGCACCTCAGCCACAGTTATTTCAAATACTAGTTTTTCTGAATTTTTATTGAATAGGAAGTTTTGTCCTACACCCTGAGCTTCCAATTAGAGTAAGAGGACACAGCACTGTCATTACCAGAGGGCAGCTGCCCCAAGCTGCTATTACCTCCATACCCCAGCTTCAGCGGAAAGCAAACGAAAACATTCAGGTGGGGGGAATACAGAAATTCTCCAGCTTTGTCTCCAGCAATAGAAGCGTAATATGTGCTTTTTTTTTTTTTTTTTCCTGGTTATTTAGATTATCATGAAGAGGTCATCAGTTAAAAATCCACCGTAAATCCATGGAACACAAGGCACTTATATTAATAAGGTCGTACAATGAAGTCCACAGCTTACCCACTGCCATCCATGTTTAATTTACCTTACAATAAAACTTAAGTGCTTCATATCAGCCCTATTTTTGCAAGGTGGATAACTAATCACCCTCATTAGTTTGCAATACTTTGGGGAAGGGGTAAGAGGAGGAGGAGAAGTGAGAGGCAGGGCAGAGAGTCTTCTTCCCTGTTGCACACTCTCAGTCAAGGCATTTTGCTTCTGCTACTCAGAAAATGGAGACTGTTGAAAATGTCTGGAATAACAATATCTCTATATGTAAATGACAAATGCTGATTTCTTTCAGCAGAAAAGGGACACGCTTCTATCATATTTTTCTCAAGGAAGTGAAGTCCTCAGCTGCATTGGGTTAAGCAAGTATAAGTATTTAGCATATTCCTGCTTGCAAGACAGAATCAGTAAACACACACATACAACAGGATCTACTGCAACCCTGAATTCAAAGCAAACATTCAGGAAAAGGTATCAGCTTTGTTTAATTTTTTTAGTAATTACATACTTGGATACTTTTCTATATGCACTGTCCTTGTATTTGTGATTTTGCATTTTGTGAGGAGAAAACACAAAGGTATTCAGAAAGATTCTCGGCAATTACTCATTATCATTTCATTTCAGGAATAAAGAAATAACTTCAGCTGATTAGAAAGCCCCAGTGAAATCAACTTATTTTATTAATTCTTCATTCAGTTTAAGTAAATAAGTAGTCTTCATGTGAGGTTAGCTCCAGGGTTTAGTCAAGTCACATCTGACATTAATGTTTTAACCAAGCCCATTATGCAGCGATTTTCATGGCCTTCCCTCAGGGAAAAAAGGCAACCTCAAAAGATTTGGGAAAGGCAGACTGTGTGTTTTCACAATCCTGGGAAAAACTCGGGGTTGTCCCACAGTGCAATTAAAAAAAAAAGCCGACACTCCCTCTAGGAGCGATGTAGGATTCCCAGCTTCCCAGACCTCGCCTGAGCAGAGAGAGTGAGTCCAGATGGCACCCAGATTTTCTGCCAGTTCACAGGCCCTAAACTAAGGCCAAAAGTGGAAAAAATACAGCAGGTCTGCTACATACAGATTTCAGCCCTGGGCTACGTGCTGCTGTAGCTGCTCCTCATATAGTCAAGGTGATCGAAGACCTGTTACCACACAGAACAACCCTGCGCATCTATCACTGAAATTATCCCCCCACCTACAAAAGAAATGAGTGCTCTGAGAAAGTGGGGAGAAGGCAGAAAAAAGCAAATACACTGCAATTACAAAATCTTACTGTGAAAAGTAATATTTTCACATGCTGTTTCAATAAGTGGAAAGACAGGTTTGCAGGAATTTAAAATCTTTCACCTGAAGTGCTAAAAGCCCAAACAAAAGAGCACTGTTCTGTGAGGGTGGGGAAAAAAGCCATAAAGCAGAACCAGTTGAATCTCTTAATCCAAGCTGCCTAACAATGTAAAGGTAAATCAGCAGGTAAAATGATTAATGTATTACTTGAAAATATTTCCTTCTAATAAGCCAAAAGAATTTTCAGCAAAGAGTTTTAATACTGAGATTTAAAGCTATTGTCAGTGCAAGTGTCCTGCCCAAAACAAGAATCAGCTCCTTCGGGAGCATCATCTTTACCATGTGCTTCTCCAGGGCTTACCATAGTTGCAAACACAGTGAAAAGCCTTCCATAACACAATTTCTATTCCATTTCCTACTGGTCATGAGCTTAATGGGAAAAATTACTGTTCTGATCTTTGTTTTCTCTACTGGCTCCAACTTCTTTGCAGCCCAAAGACACTGCAAAAAGGCCTTTTGTTACACTGCTTTAAAAGCTAATTTCTCATAGCAGAAATAGAAACCACAGTGTGGAAAATCCATAAGACACAGTAGCTTCCTTGCCAGTCTACAAATGGTGAAAACAAACAGGAAATAGCGATTAAAATAGGATGGGCTGAAAAAGACTGTTGACTCTTTTTCACAGAAAAACCAGCTTCTTTGTAAGCAATGCTTCTCACAAAATACATTTGCTTTCTATGAAAATTTCTGGGTTTTCTTTTAGACATTGAAAAAAGAGAAATCAAAACAGTATTAAAGCAGAACCCAAAATTTTTGCCGTTAGAAGTTAGTTCATGGTTTTGTCCTTCGACTGAGTAGCAGCCCATTATTTTTCACAGCCTGGGCTCTGCTCTGGTATGCTTTTTGCATGTACACCATTTCCCTTACCGTGGGGATAAAACTCAATGCTTCAGTGAAGGTGTAGTCTGATCAGCATCCTAATCTACAGAGCGAGCGCAAGCTACGCTCCCACAGGGCACAGCTGCAGCAAGTTGCAAACCTGAGTTTGTAAACATACTGCAGAATTCAGACAGCAATACAACACGACACTACAAACAATGCCAAGTTAGAGACATCTGAATGCTGAGTTCCCCAAGGGAACTTCCTGCAGGTCAACCAAAATGCACCCTGATACTGAGGGAAACACGCAGCTGCCCTTCAGCTTCTTTTCCAATCATTTTCTTCTCACGATGCCTGGGTGTCGCCTTTGGCTCTGTGCTCTGTCCGCTTCCATGTGCCCAGGACTGGCTCAAAATCCTGCCCGCTTTAGCATCTTTAGCACCCCGCCTTCCCTTGCTATTTCATAAAATGAAAACGCTCATCCAGGCCCTCAGTATTGTTGCTGAGATGCGAGATAATCTCCTTCCTCCTGGCTGTGAGAGAAGCAATCTTGCCCCCTGAAATCCATTCAAAATGCAAATGCAAAAATCATCTTTCTGGATTACTGCCTCCAGCACATTCCCCCTATTTCATCCTGCCAGTCCTCCCACTGGCTCCCCCTTTTTCTACTACATTAAGCACAAATTGCTTGCCTGCATTTTAAGGGTTGTTCTTAGATGGTGACAACTGATCCAAATGCCCTACACATCTACTTAAAACCCAGGTAATGAAGCCTAATAACTATGTACAAAATCTCTTATGTAAGGAGTAGATAGCACTAGACGCTGTGCACTTTAATAACCAGTTCAGTGGAGTATGGCTACTCACAACAAAACCTGTGGTACACGGCTGATGTAGTCTTACCTTGTCTTTTTACAGGTTGAGCCCAGTGCAGGCTTTTAGAACAGCTACCCTTCATTTTACAACAAACTATTGGGCTTCCATGACATCACCATTCTGGTACGTAGGAAGTGCTCTGGGGTCTTGGTACAAAAAGAGCTGACTATTCACAGTGAACCTCAGAAAAACAGTGCTGTAGCATTCCAAGTCCTTTCTCCCCTCAGAGAAGGGCTCCCCAGAAAAACATTTCTATGTCCCGTGATGCAATGCCTCAGCTAATCAAACTGGTACCATTTCAAAGAGGTAATTCAGAAACAGTAGCATATTGCACTTCACTACACAACAGCGTATGGTTTTCATTCTATGGTAAATTAGGTCTACTCCCCGTAGGTATTAGAGTGCTTTTATACCATGCCCTAGACCCTCTGCACCTAATGCCCAGGAAAAGAGAATAAGAGTGCAGACAAGCAACCAGTAATTCTAGTTTATCTCCAAACTAGGAAAACAAGAGCAATTTGAGTTTCAGGGTCTGCCTGCACACCTCAACTGAAGTCTTTCTGGCTGGTCAAGTCCCAAGCACACATCAGCTTTCCAAACTTTAGACCTACCTGACCTGGTGTGCATGGAAAGGAAAGCCAAAGTATCCAGACTAAAGGAGAGTTGGGGCATGTTGTAACATTGCTTCCACAGATCATTTTAGGAAATGCCATCGTCTTTTTGGAAAACTCCAACAAGTTAACCTCCACCTCTATTAAACGGACTAAAAAAATCCCAAGCAAATAATGGTTCATTAACATGTATGTGAAAGAAAGCAAAAAAATAAATAACAAAAGAAAAACAAATCCCCTGGCATTCATATGTGCATCTGTACACTCCACACCAAAAAAAAGCCTGCATCTAGGAAGTATTTTAGAAGACAGCATCACACATCACTAGATTAAGTTTCAGGTGAGCAGACTCAGGTTTTTCCCAGAAAAAAACACCACCGAACAAAACACACACCACCCACACACACAGAACAAACATTCAGGGCCATGCAGACTCTAGCCCTGTAGCAAAACATTTCTACACTGAACATTAGAAGAAGAATCTCTCTTTTGCTATAGTTCTGCATTGGAATATTTCACCAAGGATAACTGGCAAATTTCTGTAAGTGAAGTTCTTTAAGAACAGGTTAGACAAACATCTGCCAGGAATGACATAGGGACAACTGATTTCTGCTCTGACACAGGGATGGACATTTCAGCCCATTTTCCATGATCACATGCTGCACTCCACATTACACTCAAAATTCTTCTCCATGCGCACCAGAAGCAAGGGAAGTCTCAGTCTCCACAAGATCAAAACAAGACAACAAAAAAGTTGACCTCACAGCATAGCAGCCATGTGTCTGCACTGCATCGGACCACCCTGCAATGCACAATGGGGACTCTGCAGGGCTACTGTCACCCTTTCCCCCTCCTCCACAACTCACTACAGTCTGTGGAACACTCCTTGTAGGTCTCTGCTTTAATATCCAAGATGCTCACAAGGTGATGCAGGCTGCCTGCTTTGTTTGAAAAACACAGTGAACTTATTTGGATTCTCTGTGCAATTCCTGCCCCTTTGAATGTAGGAAACCAGTTGCTCTCCCTACCTGCTGCCCTTTCTTGCCAAAGCATGCAACAAGATCCAGCTCAACTCCTCAACAACTTCTAAGTCCCATGTATATTTTGCTATCCAGTCCAACATGAACCAACATTAACATTCTACATTTTTCCAGATGTTTGATCAGAATATGTGGCTATGGAAAACAATAAAAAAGGAACCACGGTTTTAGCTTGAACCTCCAGACACTTTCCTCTGCCATCAAGGCTATTCAGATGACTGTGCACACAAATTATCCTTTGCCAGTGTACTTCATCTGTGCTCCCAAGCTTTTCTGTGTCACAAGTTACAGAGAAGCTTTCAAGATACATTGGTTTACAAGTTCTTCTAGGAAAGTGCCAACCTGCACCATCTAGTTCTTCTCCATGTGTCACTTATCATGAGTTAGAAAAGCCAAACTCCACCTGGACTTGAATCTGGCAAGAGACATGAAGGGAATAAGAATAACTTCTACAAACATACCAGCAATAGAAGGAAAATGAGGGGAAATGGGGGCCCTCTGCATAAACAGTCCAGGGGATCTGGTGACACAGGACATGCATACAGCTGAGATGGGATTTCTGAAGGCATATCTTAACAGAAAACAAAGTCCTTGCTGCCAATGAGAAAGTCTGAAGAAAGGAAGACTTACAATTGGTAGAAAAGGATCAGCTTAGGATCACATATAAACGAACTCTAAGCACTTGTGGCACAAAACTGCTGAGAAAGGTGGTCAATGCCATTTTGAGGTCATTTGCAATAAACTGTGAAAGGTCACGGCAACTGGGAGAGGATCTCAAGGACCAGAGAAAAGCAGATGTCAGTTGAAGATGGAGGATCTCGGCAACTAGAGGTCAGTCAGTCAACCCCACTTTGACCCCTGGGAAGGTGATGGAGCAAGTAATCCTGGAAAACATTCCAGAGGGATCTCAGCAGGCTGAAGAAAGGAATTAAAGGAGTCTCATGAAGGTCAAAGGGAAATGCCAAGTCCTGCCTCTGGGCAGGAATAAACCCAGGCACATCTGTCATATGCATAGAGACCAAGAGAGCTGTGAACATTCAGCCTGGAGAAAAGACAACATGGCGGATCTTATCAATGTGTGTAATAATACCTGATGGGAGGGGGTATGAATGCACAGAGACAGACTCTTCTCAGTGGTGCCTACTGAAAGAACAAGAGGCAACAGGCACAAACTGAAAGATATGAAATGCCACTTAAACACAGGAAAACACACACCCCTTTTTTTTTTTTTACTGTAAATGATGGAACACTGGAACAGGTTTCCTAAAGACATGAAGTCTCCATCCTTAGATACAGTCAAAAAGGTGACTGGACACAGCCCTGAGAAACCTGCTCTAGTTTCTCTGTTTAGAGAGCGGGTGGACTAGATGATCTCCAGAGGACCTGCCCCACCCTACATTATGTTCAACACAGGAAATGCAAAGAGCTTGAGCACTGCCACATAACAGCCCTTTCACATCAGCAGTATCACACCAAGACAACCCAATAAACAAAGGCAATTCGTGAAGAATGAGGAGGGCAGGCAGGCAGACACAAATTTCAAAACAATTCTAAGTAACCCTAAGGGATCTCCTACTAGTAGTATGAGAAAAGCAGAAAGCTATAGAATTTGGGATAAGGGGCATTCCCATCAAAATTTATAGCTGCTGCTTTATGATTAGCGTAAAACATTAGATTTTGCTAGCTTATTTTTTTCCAATCACACCTTATATGTGATTTATGAAGATGGCAATTACATTAACATAGCTTAACTGTGTTTAATATCATCCTCTGATATATCTTATGCCTTGCTCTTTAATAATCCAATTCCGTTACCTCAACATTTCTGCAAAACTAACTTCATGGAATAGCATCCATTGGTAGGAAACAGATTGGAAGGATGAAGGATAGACGCTTTCTTTTTACTAACATGAAGAATTTCAGTTTAACATAAGGTTACAAGTTTAATGCAATGTAAATACAGAGAGGAAAGGAGTCAGTCCGCAAAGAATACCACCAAATTTATATCTTTTTATCTGACTCATCTCCCATGTGAAGACAGAATAATCCTCTCACAGGAATCTGAGGGTAAAGCATAGGGCATTCATCTCAGGCAGCGGAGATGAAAAGTGTTTCCTAGACACATGGTAAAGATATATAATTCACTGACAATACATAAGACAAGAGACCTTTTTCATAGATAAACATCTCCTGCTGATTAGAACAAATGCTTTGATAAATCCAGGTGTTTATTCTAGCAGCAGGGAGTGACAATCATAAGTTTTTAAAAAAAGCTCCCATGCTCCACTACAAAAGACATTTGTGACCATTTTCTTTCTATACGCAAGCAAGGTCTACGCTTAACTCACTGAATTAAATGAGTGCATTTATAGTGGTACTCTCCCAGGAGCCAACAGTGCACATAGTAGAAATCAAGGATCATCTTCTATATTCTTTGGTGATGATCAAAGTCCAATAATATATATAATTGCAGAAAACGTCACAGAAAAGATGACTACAGATGAACCTCTTCAAGCTATCATAGTCCCTAACATTTACATTTACTTTCCTTGAAAGACATTTGAAAACAAGAACAAATAAGCACTCTGGTCAGCATCGGTGCAAAAATGTGTTAGAGGCACCACTACTATCCCAAGTAAATAAATGAACATCTGCTGGAAAACCTAAACAGAGAAAATAAGCATGTAGTATTAGAAATTTTACTGTCTTAGGTTCTTAGACCTTGACTCTTTCAGAAGTCCAATAGCACAGCACACAAAATAAATAGTGAGTAGTGGTTATTACAGGTGTAAAAGCTGACAGGACTCCTGATCACATGAACTATGTAGCCTCTGACCTGGAAAAAGTAAAATATATACAAAATAGTCGTGCTGCTTATTTCACATCTAAATTATCTGGTTGAAAGAGACATCTGTTTAGGAATTAAGATCCCTCCTGCCTTTTTCCTCCCCACCATTGTTCAAAAAAGGTGCTACAAACAGTAGCTCCCCAGAACATGTAAATTTACATGTGCAAACCAAATGCCAAAATGAGTTGGCAGGATCAAAATATAATAGAAGGAAAATATCCTGATCACAGAACTCACTGCATGGCTTCATTTGCATGCATCAGTGAAAGTCCCTGGAGTGGATAAAAGGCCTTCATTAAAGTCTGAGATAAAACCATAAAGAACATGATTGGAGACATTTCTGTTTCTGGTTTAATTCATTTATTAGGTTGGGGGTAGTGGCGGGGGGTGCTGTTCTGGTTTTGGGGGGTTTTTTTTGAGGTATCCAGAACATAGACTGAGGTGGTTATTTTTCAGCCCCAGATATCTACCAGGCAGGTTCCTTTTCCAAGCTGTAAGCCAAAGAAACAAGCCAAGGAAAATGGAAATTCCTGAAGATTCTGAACTTGTTGGGTGGTAGTTAAATATTTAGATGTTGCTTTCCTCCTTCCTAGCCATGACTTGTTTTTTCCATCATTTCACTGGATTTAATTTTTTCCTACAGAGTGATTTATGAAAAACAACAGCTAGCCAGCAGCAGAAGCAGCAACAGCATGAGCTCCAAGTGTTAGGAAAAATCATTACATAATTAATTTTCTCTTTGATATACTATCACATACCCAAAAATAGCAGGCTTGAAGGTTCTAAGATCTACCACATCCCAGCATAGTTTTATTCCATGTGTAACATCTTCCTTTGTCTTGGATGAGAATGTATTTCCCAAGAAATACAGATAGCATTCAAGAATGAATTGTTCTGTGGCAGATAAAAATATATCAAACAGTGCTTCAAGACTGACACAGTCTGATGATGTTTTAAGGCACGATCTAGTAAAAGAGAAGGCATTGGATTTCAAACTCCTCTGGCAACTCAGTTTACCAATGAGAAGAACATCGATTTTCTATTGTTTTCTATTACTCCAGGAAGTTCCCCAAATTCAAATCTAAACCCACTTTTAAAGGACATAACAGTCCCTTTGGTACTATTGATGGTTTGAATGTATTCATATGCATAGAGCACATAATTCTGCAAGCTGACTCACAGTGACTATTTGAATATGGGATGTTTTGCCTTAGTAAAACCTTCTTATGTTGCAACCTGAACTTCATAACCAGAATAGTTTGGGTTTATTTTCCTTTTCCACATGGTGAGACACACTTGTCCAAAACAAGGATTCTGGTATTACATAATTTACAGTCCACAAAATGGCACCTCTTCCAGGAATATTGTAGTGCTTTGCATAAGATGACCAGCTGCCAAAAGTTGACTGAGGCAAGAAACTTTCATCTCACCCTGAATATGAATCCAGAAAAGAAATTAACAAAGTGCAATTCAAGCAAATATGATGGGGTACCTGAGGATAACTTGGCACTGCAGTAAATGATGAGCTGCAAACAGAGATCCTTGGCACCTCAGAATGGATACTTAAAGCTGGTCTCAAAAGAGGAAGAGATACATGGAAAGCTCTTGAAAAGTTGCAACATTCTTAAATGCAGGGGAAAAGCAGAAATCTCTTTAAAAGTTTAATTTAAAAATCAAAGTCTATGTATTTTCTTTTCTCTCTGCTTTCTTCTAACCAAGGAAGTCCCAAAATATGGTACACAAGCTATTTCAAATGTGAACACAGAGGAAGAATCTCACTTCACTTTTGCTGTCCAGTAGAAAGCCAGGAGCTGCCATCTCAACATGCAGGTCTGAGGGCTGCAACGCAACCAAGTCCAGACCTGCACAGGAATAAAATCGGAGACCCCATCCCTGCAAAAAAGTAGAACAAATGCACCTGCCCATGACACCCATAATCCACACCCCAAGTGTGCCAAGATATTTCTGATCTCACCAAAAAAAAAAGACCCCAAAAAACTGCACATTCAATTTTGACTCTGCCACCGAACACAATATTGCCATGATGCTTTGGCAGATTTTCCCCAGCTCCCCTGTCTCCCTCTCTTTTTTAGATTAAAAAAAAAAAAAAAATCTATCAGCATCAGGAATACATATAATGTTGTTAACGAAAAAAAGAGAAGCTTTCCTCCCCAAACTCTTTCTGAAGAGCAAAGCTAAAAGAGCATCTCTAGTTTAAACAAAGTGTATGAAACAGTGAAGACTGACAGAGTAGAAGTCCAGTTTCTAAAATTTGTAGCTGAATGCATTTACATAAGCACTGAGGAGCTATATAATTATGTCCTTATCACTGGAATAAGTGTTTCAAAGAACAGGCAGAACATTTTGCTTTACAGATAAAAAAAGAGAAGAAAAAACACCTTCCTCCTTTAATCTAGCTTCATTTTGGAAAGCCTGCAGATATTTCATTTACAGCTTTCTCTTCAAGAGGATCAAGTTGGAGAGATGCTGCTGGAGGCAGCTCTGAAAGAATGAAGAGCATCAACAAACAGCATATCTTCTTTTTTAATCCTAACATTTTCAAATTGGAGGAATTAAGATTCCATTATTCCTCCTCTGAATCTAAACAAGGATACTTTGTAGCAAGTAAGAAATAGGATAGGTCGTTTAATATCCTCTAAATGTTCTGCCTATAAGAGATTGCTTTCTGAGTTCTGGAAGGAAAAAAACCAAACCTCTCTGAAGGAAAGGAGCTGGCAGAATAAGGTAACAGTATCTGGTGATATGTTAAAAATTAAGATTCGATGTATTCACTATGCTGTCACACTGCACCTTCAAGACAGCATTGTATAGCACTTCAGAGTAACCGGAGAGTTTAATTTGGATCTTTATCTTTCCCATGCCTTACCTGCCCTCACAGAAGAACTGACATCTCCTGACCCCCACTGAGGAAACACTGCCAAAGCCACAGTGCAAAGGGGTGGTGGAGACAGAAAGCCCCTGAGGGGCTAATTTAAAAACTTCCATTAAATCTTGCATGATAAACTAAGCCACTGACAACATTCTTTCCTCTTTAAAAATAAAGATGAGGAGTCCTTTTAATTTTGTCACCAGCTTACGAACGTTTCAAAACTAAATGAAAACTGAGAAATGCAGCAAGAATTACCCTCTTTCACCCCCAGTAACACAATTGCTTAAGGACAGCAGTATAAAGTCTTGATGTACAAGTTGCACATGGCTTAGTACGGAGGCAGGCACGTGCTTAAAATCCAAGTAGGCAGTTTTCCACTTAATATAGTCTTTTTAAATGTATTAACAGGAAGAGAAAGGGAGGTGGGAAATCCAACTATGCTGAAGCACTGCAGTCCTAAGCATGACTTCATTCAAAGACAAGCTGCGCTGCAACATGTATTTTCAGCTCGTAAGTGGGTGCTCATATGCCATATGTAGCTTTTTTACCACAAAGTGTTGTATCCTAAATATAGGCTCGCGCTCCCGTTCACAGTATAATTGTGGAAACCCATGCCCAGCCTGAAGCCACAAGGGAAGCAGCAGTTCTTAGCAAGCAATGACTTTGAGGTTAGAAATCCTCCTCCAAAGCCCCATCCAGCTTTCTCGGAGAGTTGCATAAAGTTCAAACTTAAAGGGTTTTAAGGATCCTTTATTCGGTGCCCAGACTCACTTTAATCACAGCTCATTTGCTTCCCTTGCCAACACTTCCTAAATTCTCTCCCTCGGGTCTTTTCTCCTAAGATACCCGTGTAAAGGCTGTCTCCGGTGTGTTTTTCAGGGAAGGCAAGTAAAGGAGGTGTGGCATTTTAAACAGTTCACAGAACCGTAACAGCACCATAAAGGACCTTTGAGGGGTGGGGGGAGAGCAAAAAAAAGAAAAAGTAGCTTTTAACACAAGGAAGGGGCAAGAATGGATCACTAGGACTGGAAGGACGTAGAGTCTGGCAAAATCAACCCTTCAGAAGTGGAAGGGCTGGATTTGGAACAGAGATGCAGCCAGTGGCAACATCCTGCCTCTTTTTTTTTTTTAAAAGTAGGCTTAAAATCACAGGGTAGAGAGAGGAAGCAAATAAAAAAAAAAAGCCTGGCTTAAAAGGTTAGACCACCAACATCAATGAAAGAAAAGATGTCTACTTGTCTGCAGTTTCCGTTCAGTTGCCTACATTTTCACATAAAAAGTATAAACAACCCTTACTTAACTGCTTGCTTGCAAAGTCATATTCACCCCAGTAACTCACCAGAGCTGCTGAAGCATTGTAGGAAAGCCCGAAGGGAGGGGGGAGAGAGGAAATGGCACAGAGGAGCATGGAAGTTCCAGATGTTAAGTGTTACTAACCATCACACCTCCCACCCAGGCCATCTGCAAGAGACTGGCTCTGCCCAGCTTTTCAGCCAGCACAATCTCAAGACCCTCTGTACTTGTTCAAACTGCACCTGCATGGGATTAAGTATCCTGATAGTGAGCGATAGCCTTGCCTGCTCAATCCAAAACAGCTTTCACCAGATCAAACAGCAGGAGGAGGAGGAGAAAGAAAAAGCAGCAGAAGGAACAGCAGAGCAATGCTTTCTCGCCTGGACAGAACAAGCAATAATATTGATTTAGATTGCTAGACTTGTCCAAGGCACCACCTGCAAAAATCTGTGGATGAAATTCTTATACATGTTTGGCTTGGTGTAGGTTGCAGCTCACCCATAATTACAGCCTGTCAGAGATGTGGATCTAGCCTGGAACTCAGAAATACACCCTAGCAGCCCACTGCACTTTGTAACGACTTTTTCACCCCCTTCTGAATTGTCAAATTTGTGGTCACTGGCCATTTGAAATGCAGAAGTATATGGGCAGAGGAGATCTAGCACTAAGAATGTTTCTAAGGTATCAGTCAAGCTGCTTGCTTCAAGTTTTGCTAATCCTAAAAAGAATCTGGAACATTACAGCATTCATAATACTCCTGAGCAGTCACATGAGCTGAGCTAGCAATTCTTTTTTTAGTCCCTTGGGAATACAGCTCCTACAACTATACAAGGGCCTATCACATCAGTTTGAGAGTTACTTCTTGTCAATTGAGGGAGATAGATTATAGAAAGGGAGTTTCTGTTATAAAGAACTGGAAGAATACCACCATGATAACCATTTTCTAGTAAGTTTCTATTTATACAAATTCATTCTATTTTAAGGCTTGCTTTGGAAATAATGTTTCCCAACTTCCAGGAAAAAAAAATCCTGTTATTGATAGGTTAGAGTGAGAGAATCAAACTAATCCCAAACTTCAGGAGATTTTCTTTTTTGTGCCCTTCCCCTGTCCTCTATTAAAGGCAGACTAGCACTTCTTAGAATTTGTATTCCCACTTTAGAGTATGAGAAATATTGACTGATTTGATATGCATGCCATGGAATATTCATATGTTAACAAAATAACCTCGAACTTAGAATGCACCATCAGTGAGTAGTAAAACAGTGTAGTACTCCTGGCTTTACCTATATTTATGAGGAAAATTTGGGTAAAAACCTATTTCCACAAAGGTACTTTTTAATCTGTCCCCCTCGATTCCACTCATCCATATCTATCCATCCTCCCAAATACACATTCCTGTTGCCTAAACTTAGAATCATGTGAGGTTTAAAAACTAGCTTTAATCTCCCGCCCCCCCACACACACCATTTCATTAGTATTTAATTCAGAGAAAAAGTCAACTGCTCACATAAGAGTTAAAAGGAAAGATAAATTTTTAAAAAGCAAAGAGGGAGGGCACAGGTGCACACATTTGTATGGTGAGACAGAAAGACAAAATGTTGCTAGACTCAAGAAAAGGCCTAGGCATCCGCCATCATTTAAGTGCAATAATGCCCTAAAAATGCACTGCTATGAAATGGAATTTATACAAACAGAGAAAGCTGATCTGTTCATTTACTGGGTATAGTGACATCAGTATGACATCAGCAGCAGCCAATCACAGTGCTCCATATGTATCTGGTGTTCTTGCACTATTTCATATTTATGGATAAACACCAGGAGGGTGTTAACCCTAAGCTGTGTTTTTCTTCCCCAGCATATTCTAAATAAAGCAGCTGCTTCCATTCAGCATCAGAGCTGACCAAAAAAAAAAGGAAAATAAAATAAAATAAAAAATAGCAGCCTCTCATCTCAGCATGTTCTCTGGCAAATCCAGAAACAATATGTGGAAAGGAGGGGGAGAGCAGCTGGAGCTACGTGTCACTGCTTCCTGAAAACCTGTAGGCAGCCCAGAGCTTCAGCTCAGCTCTTCCTTGGCTAGAAGATGAAGAAAGAAGGGAAGAGAGGGAAGGGGGGGGGAAGCACGTGGGGTCAAACTTTGGGTCAAGGCTTTTGTTGTCACTGAAAAACAGAATGCAACTGTTATTTCTATCTAAGGCATTTTAAACTGTCTGAACAAACGAAGTACTGTTCCTCTTCCTCCAACATCATTGTCTCCTCTGACATCTTTTGGGGGAAAAGAGCTTCTTTAAGGCAAGGAGTAAAGCCCATTGTTCACTGGCATGACACATAATCCCAGGCAGGTGAAGCATCAACAGTTGGGGCAGACCACAGAAGGCTGCAGCTCCCCACACCAGCGCCCAGTGTTTCATAGCTAGCGCTGGGGGCAGAGCAAAGGACAGGTAACCTGCACATCTGTAATCCTCAGAGCCTATATACACCCGAGCAGGGTGTCACTGATAGTTGGGAGTTTGGCAGCAGCTTCCTGCTCTGGCAAAGCTGTCAGCATAGCAAGGGGGATATTAAAGTTTTTCCTCACCAATCAGCAGTAGTTTTCTTTCAAAAAAAAAAAAACAAAACAAAAAACGAAGCTTCCTATGGTGCCAAACAAAGCCAAAACCAACCTGCCCCCATCCTTTCCCATAAACTGACTGCCTCAAGACGTGTGTGTAAGAACGCAGAAGCATGGACACACAGAGATAACTCTAGGTATGCACAAGCCAAGTAACAGATTCCCTTTTTGACTCTCAAACCTTCACTGCGAGAGTGGGATTACATGACCAAAGCTAACTTCAAATATCTCTCCTTCTCCCCTTCAGGTACTTTGAAATGTTTCTTTGTTTGTGTAAAATCCATGTATAAGCATTTTGATTATACCACCTTATAATTAACATTCTCAAAGGAACAGAGGGTGTGATATAAAGCTCATGAGCTGACTTAAAAAGCAGAACATATAATGCAAAAACACAGTTTTTATTCACCAGTACCGTATCCTGATGTCACTTAAACCCATTTTACTTGTACTATATTGCTCACAGCTGAAGCCTTGTGAGCTGGCTCTGACATTCAACTAACTTTTGTTCAGATGACTATTCCCCAGCTATGATAATACATATATTCATTCCATATAAATAGCACCATATTATAACCAAATACAACTGAACAGCATCATGTTATAATTAAAATATGTATATATATTAATACCCAAGATGTATGTGCCTTCTTCCATTCAAGACATTTTCTGCTAGTCAAGGCTCCTGCACTATAGCTCATCAAGATAGCTTTAATGCTGCAGGAAAGGAAGTTCCAGCCAGGCTTTCGCTGTGTATCCTTTGGGGGGTCTACAGTTCATGGATCAAGGTATAGAAACCATACCTAACTGCCTGAAACTCAGATGGTCTCTCAGCACCATACATTGAGTATTTACAGAATAAATAGGATTTTTTTGCAAAAGCAGCTGGGGGATGGGGGGGGGACGACACACACGTCAGGCAGTAGGCCTACAGTTACCTACAAATCTCCATCATGGGGTTTAGACTGTACCTGACACGGCATGGAAATCTGCTGGAAGAAAGCAATTTGTTTCTAAAGGCATACCTAAATATAGTCGTAAGCCTGCTTTGCATCACAGGCTCTACATCCAAAGGATACAGCTACTTTCTCAAAAGTCACCAGCTTATCTCCAGGGAGATGCACTAGCAACAAGGACCACTCGTACAGGGAGGAGCTAAGCCTGAACAGTTGAGATGATTTAGGAGATCAGTTGAAACACGTCACCCAGAAATAGTATTTGCACCACACTTACAGCACTACCCTGCCTATTCCTGTTCTGAGCATCTAAAAATCCAAAGCCACGCCATGAAAATACAAAAACTGTTTTCCTTGTCATTTGTCCATTACTGGTCAATAGTTGCACAGCTTTTGTGGTTTTCCATAAGAGAAAAGAAAAAATATTTTCAGTGATCAGAACTGTGTTCAGTATGTACTTATGGCTAAAACTAGTTTTAAACCCAAGGCCAATGCATTTTAATGCAATATTTTATAAGTCTTCATATTTTATACTATTTTAGAAACTTTGGAACTTAACTTTTCATGACATGCCTCACATAGGACCTACCATTATGCCCTAGTGCAGAATTTTAAGTGATCTGCAAGCATCTCTGTGCAAAATGTGATCAACAGTAACACTGTAGGTAGAACTCTTAGAAGGGAACAAAAAAGTAACACCTTAGAACAAGGAAAGACACAAAGATACTTCTCATTCCCTGCTTCACTGATCGGAACAACTTTCGCCAGAAAGCCAGTCTTGCATTCATCCCTCCAAACTTATACCTCTTCCAAAACTGTCAAAGCATTTACAAATCACAAACACATCTATTTGGACTACTGTCATCTAAGGGCAAAATAAACCTAGTAACTAGCTGAAATATGGGACTTTTGGCTAATACAGACATTACAGCCATTCTACAACACAGAGGCCATCATTTTCCCGACAGGCTATGGGGAACATTTTGGTTCTCCTTTTTTGAAAGTGAGCTCTACAGTTCTCAGAACCTGCAAAATATGGGAACAGAGATGTAGCTTATGCACTCAAACTTCTCTGTAAAACCCTCCAGTTTCCACGTTTCATATTATTTGCTCCCACAGAAAAACAGTAGTTAATATTTGGTGGAGCAAAGTATTACAGAAAGGCTCTTCAGTCTTCAGATGACCAGAAAACTTTTGTAATATGCTAAATATAGACACTACAGACCAGTGACCTGGGCAGAATAACTGGAAGACTGAAACCTCAGGAAGGGTTCAAATTTGAGTAAGGAAATATCTAACAGCTGTACTTCAACTGCACAATAACAAACTTTTTCAATGACAAAGACCCTTTTTGTGCATTTTGCCATTTCCTGGACAAGCTTTCAGAAAAGACAGGAAGCCTGGCCATAAGGCTGGGCAGTTCCTCTGACACTGGAAAAAATGAAGAATCACGGTCATTATTATTATAAGTTACAGTACCACAGTAGAATCCTGATTCTTTTATTTATAGTGATTTGAACCAGCTTCTGTAAACTTTCATTGAAAATGTCTCTGATATAGACCATGTGGTCAAATAAGAACCTGCCANACACCCCAACACAGCAAGAGGGAAGTGATCGGAGCTTCAAACGCTTGCTGTGTTGGAAGAGAAAGAAGGGCAAGACCGCACGAGAAAAGTAGTTCTGGGTTATATCATAAGCACCCAATCTAAGACAGAAAGCAATATGAAAGGCAAGAAAGCTATTCCCATCCTTACAACAACAACAAAAAAATGTCTGAGGTCGTTTAAAAGTACTGATAAATCTTCTCATCCTTTTACCCAACCATTTTCTACTATTAGCTAGGCCAGTCTGAGGACACATATTACAGCATCAGTGTTCAGAGATGGGGGCAGGGGGGAAGGCAATTTATCCAGCTGTTTATTCATAACTGCTCCCTGAAGGACAGCTACTGCCCAAGCGCTGGCAAGCCTCGCTGGAGGAAGGCCAGCGGCCAGAACCTCGCCGCCACGCCACAATTTCAGTAGCACATGCATGCTCTGGCATCGCTCACACACACGCGCGTTCACTCCTCATGGCTTCTCAGAAGGCTGACCACACAGCAGCCAGGTAAGGCACCCAAAATTTTTCGACATTACTGGGTAGACACCCCAGAGGAGGAAGGAAGCCTCTGACTGATCCCTCGGGGCTCAGACCCAGTGGGACAGATTACAGAATGACAGAGGTTGGAAGATCACCTAGTCCAACCCCCCAGCCAGAGCAGGATCACGTAGAGCAGGCTGCACAGAACAGTCCTGAGCCTTCCTCCCCATAGCTCCCAACTGCCAGGTGACTCACAACTAACTCACACGTCCTGCCTTCAGCCCAGCAGCTCTGGAACAAGGGGCTGCTAATGCCATGACTGGCCCTCTCATAGCTGTGCTGTTCTAGGTGAGTCCTAAAGAGGAGACACTGGCAAGTCTGCTGGTCAGTTTATCTTCATGCTTACATTCAAATCAATGTTTTGTTATTGTCGGACCTCAAGAATTTGACCTTGTGACTGCCAAGACCAAGCATTATTTTACACAACTTTAAAGGCATATTACCTTGACGGATCAACACACCTGCTCTGGTCAGGTTTTTTGGTAAATCTTTTTCATTCCCAATATCTGCTTTTAGGAGGAGGAAAGGGTTATTTTCTCATTAAAGCTTCCCTGCAAGGACGACAAGAAAAGGTGCCAATTAATACCAAGTGCTCTGGCAGCAGGCTGTGTGGATAGATACTTGCCCACAGGCAATTAGACAGGAGAAATTTGCCCCACATCAGGCGGTTGCTGGGTGACCTAAATTACCTCATTAAGAACAGGATCCTGCTTGTCTCAAACTTCATCTGCCCAGAAATGAGGCATCTCCCCAGCGATGACAGATGAGCAACGCGGTCCGTCTGGTGCAGGTCACCAGCTGAAAATGCTGACAGCAGCCAGAGCCTCCAAGCCTGCAGTTCACACAGGGAAGCCCCAGCCTGCTTTGTCAGACTGCAGTAAGTTTGAAGCATTCATCATTGTGCACCCAAGACCACAGAGTATTCAGTCTCCTGATTTATAGGTAATGTTATTGTATTTTTCTCAAGACGTATGATGATCTACACTCAGTTGACTTAAAGTATAGAACTTTTAAGACATCTATTTTGCATCAGTAGAGCTGTGCAATAAATAGCCTACTGAAATCCATTTCAAGAGGTATCATGAAAGCATTATCAAGGAGATGTTTTCTTTTCTTAATTTTTTTTACTAGTCTATTCAATCTCCTGTTCAAAGATACCTGAAGTATAAGTCCACACTGAAGACTAACATACAAAATAAGTAAATTGAGGAGTTTGATTGCAATAATGCTGCTTTTATAATCATTAGACTAATGGTTTCATTGCACTGCTTTGGCTTAAAAAGTTATTATAAAGGGGGGGAAGTTTGCTCCAGGCTTAGTCCTTGTATGCCAAGTTTCAGTCGGCAGTGAATTTTAATGGCAGAGTTATAAACCCTTGAAAGCAAGAATTTATGATGGAAATGCTGACACAGTAACAGCTATAGCTAGCAGCACAGGTGACACCCCTCTAATATATTGATTCTTCCCTGTTAAACTGTTCCTAGGAGCTTGAGATTTTGTGCATTTAGAAGCCAGGAAAAGAAAAAAAGGATTTGTGTAATTGCGTTCACTCAGGTTGGAAGTCAACGGCTTTACGTATGTACCACCTTTCCCACTTTGTCAAGAACCTGAAGTATGTGGTCAACAGGATGCCCCAAGTTTGTGACTTTTATTATTTGGGTGGGGTTTTGAGCTTTTTTTAATTGGTTTGTTTGGGGGGAGGAGGGTGGGGAGAGGTGAGGGTGGGGAGAAGTTGGAAGGTGGTGGGGTGTGTTGCATTTTCCTTTTTTAAGCAGGTTGGCTATTTTTGTAAATTACAGGGAAGAGGAGGGCCTAACCAAGGCATGTGTGCAGGGAAGGAGGGTAAGAAGAATGCACAGAAATAGCAGAAGAGGAAAAACGGGAAAGCAAAATGGATTTTAAGAAAGGAAGGAACTGTTGAGCAGGAAGTGGAAAAATCTGTGCTAATGAAAGAACATGAAAAGAGCACATGAGAAAGAACACAGGAGAAAGTGGAACAGACGAAACCAGAGAACTAGAAGAGAGAAAGAAGAAAGAGTGGGTTTAATACAAAACCTAACAAAAACCTATTGCTTAAACCAGCATAAAGAGCAAAGAATCAGCCTCAGAAAAGCCTACTACTAGTGTTTGCTTTGCTGGGTTGTTTTTTTTATGGTATCCTTCTTCATACATTCAATTGTGCTCTGTTTCTCTGGCAGAAGTCCAAAAATTCTGTCAATGCCAGGAAAGAGGTGACCAAAACATTTCGCACTTTCAGCTGAAGTCAAACAGCTGCTTCTTTTGGGGGAAGTCCTGAAATTAATAAAGGACTTTTTTTTTTCATCTGCCTGCCTCAACTGCAAGAAAACACTGCTTGTATTTCAGACTTTGCTTTAACAAACACCACTACCATCCAAAATCTCTATTGAAATGATGCTAGGGTGCTTTCACAGCAAGATGGAGAGACTCACGAATAACCAAAATACTCTGCACCTCATTTTCTGAACATATGCTCACAAAAAAACCCACAGCATATGAAATTGAAGCTTCACATCCTTACAGATAAGCATAATATTTTAAGCAGTGTAGGAAGAGAGTGGGGTTGTTTTGTTTTTACTAAGCAGCATACAATGAAAGAGCAACACATACATTGGAATGGGGGGGCGGAGAAAAGAGGCGTAAGTGATCTGAAGGAATTCAGACTGACCTAGGGGCACAGCTGCAAAGGCCAGAGCAAGGTAAACTCCATTTGCAGAATTACGAGGCTTTGAAAGCTTCAAGAAGCCAAAACTGGATCCCAGATTCTCCTGGATGACTCACATTCCCGACTATTTTTATAAATCACCCAGAACTCCGGAAGCCCCATACTTCAAGTAGAAGCCTTTTGTCCTTCCATAAATTAATGGGGCATCATTTTAAGAGAAAGAAAAAAGCCCCTTCCCTCCCCTTCCCTCCCCCTCCCCCACTGCATTCTCTTTAAGGATATGTTATTCTGAAGTTAATAGCTCTGACAGTTTGCCAGGCCAAACAGTCACAAGCAGCAGTAATTTTCTTGAGCAGCTCTCAAGCTCAGTCTGAAATACCGCTGGTGTTGGGCATACAGAGCTCTCCCTCCCAGCCCAACCTATTTCATGCTCTTCTCCCAGTGCTACCCTTCTGCTTGGAAGCAAAGGGATGCAGGGTAGAGGCTCAGGCAGGAAGTATGCGAAATCCTGAACCAAATTTCTGGGCAGTGCTGTTGCACAGCTATGCTTTTTCCTCTTAAAAGGAAACATTGGTGAATTTGGACTGCACCAGGCATAAATATTGGATGACAGGAAAACGATCTTATTTAATCTCTGGAAAAATAAATGGCTCACAGGTTTCTGCTGGTGTGCTACTGTAACATTTGGCACAAGCTCATTGGAAGGATTGTGTCATGCTGACGGATTAACGAGCTCTCTAAGAGAAGTGAACAGATAAATATGGAATAAGCAAGCGACCTGCACTGACAGAGTCACTGCAAGTAAAGGCTGCCTGTCTCACCTGGTTTTGTCAGTGCTCAGCAGACTCAACGGATGAGAAAATGTAAGTGGACCAAAGCCAGAATATAACTTTACAGAGAGAATAAATTTTATGAAAACTGTGCTTCATCCCATCAATTAAACATACTTCATATAGTGAGAGAGAAGGAAAGCGATTCCCAAAATATAGTACTACAATATAAAACTGTAACCTCTTCCTTTCATGCCTTAAATGAGACCTTTTTGACTTCACAGCAGTTTAAATCACTTCAGATTAGTGATAAAACCTATCAAGTTATGTAACATACATATTCTGTTCTGTAAGAAAATAAAAAAGAAACTATTCTAAGCTTAATTAGCTAGTTAAATTTTGATATTTTATAACCCTTTGCCTATGCAAATAAAAAGCACTGGATTAAGCAGAGTTAAGTATTAGATGCCGGTTCCAGCAAGAAGCTTTGTGTTCATGATCCATTTCTGATTGTGCTAACCAACCAAAACCAACCTATTCTAAAACTAAATAAGGAAATCTGAAGTTTACCAAACTTTCTGAACTAGTTAACAAAACCGGGAGGGCAGTATTAAATTTCTCTGTCTGCACTAGAAAACTGGAGTAACCTATGAAGCTCAAGCCGTTCTATTAAGAAATTTAAAAGAATTAAAGGAGGAAAATGCTCAAGTAGTTCAGAAAGAGTGAGACAGATTCCAATTCCTGTCTCCTCCTAACCAGAGACAAGAAATACCCACACCACAAATCCCAGTCAGTTTGAAAAAACATGAAAAAGCTTGGGTTGCTTCTTACTTCTGTCAAGCTTGTTTGCTCATCCCTAAATCAGTATTTTCTGATTCTTTGCAAAAAAGGATTTGAAGTGGCATGCAAAAAATCCTACTCTTGTATTGGCATTTCCATGGCTTTCAAAACACGCAGTGCAGCTGTTGTTTGTTTGAATTTCCTTCTTTCAGGATAACTAACAAGTTTCAAACCACTGTATTCCTGCGAAGAGATACTGAAGGCAGTCGCAGGTGAACTCCGGCAGTACCAGTGCACAGGACTGCGGTGGTTACTCCCTCCACACTGCTCATCCTTGTGCCTGGGAGCCACCCACACACCAACAGGGGTTTGCTTCAATATAAGGCTCCTCTGAACATAAAAACACTAGGTTTTGCTTTGCTGCACTGAGCTGTGGGTTGCTTTGATGAAGGATAAGTTTCACCGGGGGGGGTTTCCAGCTGAGAAGGAAATCTCCACAGGGGAAGTGCTAACAGCATCAGGAGTTGACCATTTTGGCCATTTGGTTTAACTCTGCTGTGATCCTGAGCTGACATGAGGCACACAGCAAATGCACAGCTTACTGTAATGCTAACGGCATGAAGAAAGCAACACAGAGGCAGAAATTGTGCCAACCACGATCTTAACTAATTATTTATCCAATGAGATAGACGCAGGAAAGCAGCAGTTCAAAACGACCACCACTGAACATTGCTTGCTGCACCATCAGTGTTCTCTCTGCAATTTTGGGGACATTCAGATCCAGAGTACCTGGCACTGGAGATCACCCATGTCACCTTTGTATTTGGCAGAATTAAGCACAAAAGATTTCAGACAAGGTCAAAGATCAAATTTGAGCAAGGGACAATGAAGCAGTTGTGCCGGCTTGCGTAAAGGAGCCTTTCACCTCTGCAGAGGTGCAGACAAGCATCTCTAAAATGATGCAGTAAGGCAAAATAACAACATACCACCACAGCTACAAAGAGGCCTAAAAATAGGAGCCTCAGCAGTTGTTGTAAACTAGATGTTGGTTATTTCTTGTATCACGCACTCAGAAGATTTCTATTTCAGATTTATTTCTGTTTATAGTCTATGCTCTAGAAGATCATTAACAGCAGCAAGCTGCTCTCAGCTTCAGTAACAGCAGCAACTTCTTTTTCACTAACAGAAAATTCTTATAAATAACAAAAGGAAAAATTCAGACAAGATTGTCTCAGCAGCTCTTGGGTACACTGGAACTACTCTTAACACATTCTTCCACAATACCAGTCCAATGATAAGAGATTGTGATTTTTACATAATACATAGAACAGTCAACATAAGTATAAACATAAGACATATCTGATAATCGTTGTTCTTTTACTAAAAAAGCTTATGTTTGGGAGGGGGTGTATACAGCAAGTGATAATGCAACAACAGGGAAAGCAAAGACAAAACGCCACCACAGTGACACCTTCCAGTTTAAGTACCTCTGAGTTACATTTAATATTAAGTATTTCAACATTGCAGCATATTATCCCATATCTTTTACCTCATGCTTTCACAACAATGGCAGATTCCCCCTTGCAAAGCAATGGCTGTGAAGAGGGAGAAAAAAGGCGACCGGTTGTGACATTTTGTTTTAGTCTGCGAGGGATTTTTAAGTTCCAAGCCTTTTTGGCTGAGAAGGATGCAGGAAATTCATAGTACATGCTATTATAGAGAAAAGTTTAGTAGATCACCCAGTGATGTCCTGTATTTGGCAACTGAAAGTTTAGGCTCCTTTGGCCATGGTCTGCAGTTCTTCATACATAGCATAAAACTCAAGGGACCCTGATCTTCAGTTGCCACATATACAGACCACTGCAATAAGAATAAAATAGTGTCTGAGAAGGTATGGTATTTTTAAAAAGCTGTTTGCTTATTTGCATACACTTAACTGCACGCTGTTTGTTCAAAAGTAGTCAAGTCTTGGCACACCCTATTCCTTCCCCTCTGTTGCAAAACCAATGGAAGTAGAGCATATGGAGGAACAGGAAGGGTCAAGAGCTGGATTAAGGCCCACTGCACAGTAGATTTCTTTGAAGCCAAAGGAGACACCAACAGAGTACACTTAAATACCTCCTGTGTTATTCTAGAAGGGGATTTATGGGGCAAGAGGTGCAGATGGAAGCAGAAGCAAACATCTGGCAGGAACAGGTAACTTGGAGGCCACGTGCATCAGTGTATACTGTCCAGATACCCACAGAAAGCACCACACACCAAAATCCATCCTAGTCCGCTGTGGAGAGCCTATCATACACAGCAGGATCCCTGTGCCATTGATTCTGTGCATGAGTCCAGAGTCCCAGCCCACTTCCCATCTCAGTAGGGGTATTCTCTGCATACCAGGAAACACAAAATGCTTACAAATTTACTGGCAGATGTAAAAACTTCTAGCCAGCAGATAATTTTTCTGCATCTCCTATTATCTTAAAACTCCTGGTCTCTTTCCTTTGTGGGGGGCACTAGCTGCAGAGGGTGTTTATCTGTTTGTCTGTGAGGAGTGTTGTGTTTAGGGTCATGCTATTTTTAAAGGCCCTTGATTTGTTTGAGCCTTCTGTAGGCAACAATTTTTTGCCCTTTACTTTCAAATACAACACGGTTTTGTTTTTTGGCTTTTGAAGGGAAATGACTTTAAAATTTTGGGGGAGCACTGCCATGTGTTCAGGATTGTGTCAGAAATCTCCTGGCACTTGGTGGGGTTTTAAACACCTAACTTGGCAATCACATGAAGTGCAATTATGTAAGAAACTCCACTTTCCTGAGCCTTTTATTTGCGGAGAAGAGTTCTTTAAAATTCAGATCTCCAGTACCATGTCAGCTAGTTGATCAAAGTTTTGCTGGAGCTATTTAAAATGTGATGCGCCTAACAGGCACACACACAAGGTGACCAAACCAATGGTGCCACCATTCCTCTGACAAAAAGAAAATCATCATCACCCTGCTAAAAATACATATCCTCTTGTTGTGAGCAGGTTCTGAGACGAAGCCATTTGTGAAGGGTTAATCATCCTTCTGAGCAGGAGAAAATACAATGCAGTGGAAGAGAGCTCAGGGTTTGTCACTATGCATCAGCATGCCACATCTGTACTTTAAGATATCTTTATCTAAAGTGGGAAAGGTATTACAGTGCCCACTTGATAACAGTCCCTAACCTTGTATGTTGTTACTGCAATCTGTTTCTGGGTTTGAGGGGGGTTTTTGGGGTTTTATTTTTGCTTGCTTTCACTTCCAGTCAGTGTGCCAAGTTTCATAGACTAGTCAATTAAAATGGTATTTTTAAGCAAGATTTCACAAGAAAACATTGTATGTTACTCCCTCAGAATCAAGTCACATCATCTGAACTGCAGTTTTCTACTACTACCAATAGTATAATTTTGGCAAAAAAGGTTTTCCAGTTTTTCTGGCCCAATTTCTATATTTATGCAAGCAAGCTATTTAAGACCCATGATTCTGTTACCCAGATACATCATTTCTAACTCGTGTTTCTGTTATTCAGATACACACAGGTTCTATTTTTAAGTCTATTGCCTTGTTCATTGGTGTACGTGTTTACATGAGGACTAAAACCGAGGCTCACTGAGCAGCAGTTCCTGGTTGCCCTTCCTCTGCCTGTTTGAGTGGGAGGACAACAGATGACCTTTTCTTCTTGCTTCTCTTGCCGAACTCACTATTTATTTCACAACTCATCCAATACACTTGCCAGTAATGTTTGAAATTCATTCAGATAATCTTCCCAACTCCCTCAGATCTGGATCATCTGAATAGGCTGTTTTACACAACCACTCTAATTTTTCAAAAGACACTCTTAAAATCCTTTCTAAGGGCAGCCAGGTTTGCAAGGTTTCCAGTCCCTCCCTCACTTCACTGGTAAATGACTCTTGAAGCCATCAAGCAGCACAGAATATGTGAACTAACACATGCGCACACACACACACTAGGTGCCTTTCTTCATTGGAAAGAGTTAATTAGAGAAGAAAAAACAAACATACATTCACTGGCTCAAGCATGTTATTTTTCTAATTTACAAGCAGTCAGCTTCAAAATAGTTTGAGATCTACTGCTCTCCAGTCCTACTGTGTGCGCTTAAGAAAAAAAAATATCTACAGAAGAGTTACTAGGTTTATGATGGCTGGTTTATCTCTCTGCAGTATGAGCTGCTTATTGTATAACAATGCACTTTCATTAAAATCAAAAGACTGCTGGGTTTTTTGCCAAATGATCCACCACCACCAGTTGGACTTATAGGGAGACATATGGTTCTGAACAGCATACCCCACCACAGACTAAAAAACAGCTCGAAAGGGAAGTTTTCAATTATCCCACTCCAAGTACTTCATTCCTACTGGAAGGATATTGCAATCTGCAGATTAACCATCAATTATTTTTATATTAAAAAATAATATCCTGCATTTTACATCCTAAATTAAAACAGATGTAATTAAAGCCTTTGAAAGTAGTTTTGGCTAGTGCTTCATTTATGTCTACAGCTAAAGCAGACACTTTCTCAGACATTTGTGCCAAATTTGACTAATTCTTCTGCTCTGTGTTTTAATTACTGTATATGCTTTCCTAGTGCAGTTAAGAATATCCATTACACACTTGAACAGCCAACACTATGAGAAAGTGTACTTTTTTTTAAGCCTAATGGTGTTTCAAATCATTATGGGATACTGGCAAAGCTCTGCAGCTCACAGATGCTTCTGCTGTATACTGCTATAGATAGTCCATGCATACGCACACCCCCATGACCCACATCTGACCTTGGCTGCAGCAACATACAGCACATCCAGAGCAACCTTACAGACTGAAGAGAAGCTACACAGCATCTACACAGTATCACGTAAAAGCTAAAGTTATGCTTAAATGCCACTTCTCCCCCTATGGCACCTATACTAAAGCCAACGCCAATAGATGTTTTTGTTTAAAAGGTCTGATTTGTTTGGGGTTAGCTTCCTTGCCTCCCCATCCCTCCTGCGCCAACACACAAAGAGCAAGCCTGCCAAGGACTCAGTTTGTACAGCATAGCCCCATACCAGCATCCCTGGAGAACCCCAGACTCCTAATTTATGGGGTGAGTTTCAGAGGCTTGATAACAGTTATTCTTTAAGTTCAAGAATCCATGTCAGACAACAAGGTTTGGAGATCACTCCTTCTAGCCCAAGTTTTAAGTTTCCAGTCCACTTGTAAAACTAAACAGGGAGAGCTTCAAGCGCAAAAGAAATGTAAACTGCTGCAATCCATTCCTTGCTTTGCTTGGCTTCTCTGCTGAGTTACCTCCCCGGGCAGCCAGATGAAAACTGTTAGTGGAACTGGAGTTTTAGATAATTGCATTTGGTGAGATCTTCCTGCAAAAATAGCCTTGCTCCACTTGGCTTTGTAGACCAAACCATACAATAAAGTCACTTCTAAACGTATATATACTGTAGGTATGTGTGTACATACACATTGCCTATTGTTAACATTGAAAGATGGGTGAGACAGTTCCTCTTGAATTAAACCAACAATGTCTAGACCAACTGCTTCAGTCAGTCTAAATTTCAAGAAAAAGGGAACAGCTGCAAGCAGGAGAAGGCAATCACAGCTGTCTTAAAACTTAAAGTAAATTATGTGGGAGGATTTGCAGATATTTTAAATAGTAATTTTTGAGCATTGAGAGCTTAAGAAATTTTAAATAAGAATAAAATGTATACTTTTCGCATAACTATTAGAGTCTTCTCTCAGTTGTATAAGCAAAAATGAGAATTCATTGCAAAACTCTGTCACACCTCTGTGGATATGGGGGAGGGGGCAGGGGGAAGCAGAGCTTGACTAAAACCTCTTTTCTAAGATGAAAACATGCTTTTGGATGTTAACTGGTGACAATGAGGCAACCTATGTATATAAAATATTTACGTACATCCTACCATCATTTACACGGGAAATATTCTCTTCGTTTCACTAAGACTCAAAAGAACTGTATACAATAATGTGATTTACTTTATTATTACCTTAATGCAGAGAACATCCAAAGGACCTAATCCAGCCTAGGTTTTGTTCTCTGAGAGGGTTCAAAGTCAGGTTGGATGAGGGTTTAAGCAACCTGAATTAGTGGAAGAAGTCTCTGCCCACAGCAGGGGGGATTGGATTGGGTGATCTTTAAAAGGTCCCCTTCAACCCAAACCATTCTGTGCATAAACAGAAGAATGCATCACTGTTCCTTACCAACACTCTCTAAAAAAACAAAAAAAACCCAACAAAACAAAACAAACAAACAATTTTATCCCACTGGGGGCAGGGGGGGAATTTTTCAATAAGAACTGACAAAACAAGGAAAGCAAAGAGTTAACCAGAACGTGAACACTATTCAAAGCAAGTCTGAAATGATCAGACATTTTGCTAATAAACAAGTCACACATGCTCTGCCCATACTGAGCTTTAACATGAATGTTTGCAGCTTTGCTGCAGTCAGTCAGATGCATCTAGGTCTGGGTCCCTGCTCTGAGGATAGAACACCAAGGGAATTCCCCGCCCCATGCCAAGGGAAGAGCACTGCGGGAAGGACCCATGCCCACAACTCCAGGAACTGGTTTCAGATACAGGAACCAGACCCTGGCCTTTTGGTGGCAAAATGTTAGTGTTTATCTGTACCAAAATTCAGTATTTACCAACACAAAGCAGTCAAGCTGGACAGCCAGCAGCACCCTCTGAACAAAAGCACAGTGTTCTGTACTCCTTTTTCCAAAGCTTTGGCCAAAGCATCAAAATCCTCATATTTGGTTACTTACAGACTCTTCCTCAGAAAGTGCAGCATGTGAATCAACCACACTCTAGTTTGCCTGCCATTCAGAGATTTTTAATAGATCTTGAAGTGATAAGTACTCAACTTTTCCTTATAGCAAAGGCTCTATTTAGAAAAATACAAGGCTCAAAACCTGTAACACAGTCCCTGAAGAAAATTAGAAGAAAGTTTTACACCAACATGCATTTAGGAAATGCTAGGAGATCAGCACTCTCCACCTCTGATGCATATCCCTGTTTTTACTTTATTCGTTCCTTCGAAGAAACACCTACTGTCACTGCATACCTTTCTCCACCAGCTTATCAGTGTAAGCGTGCCCTTGACCACAGTACGAAAAACAGCATTTACCATTTCACTCTGCAGGTGAAAGACTGTTCTTCTGTATAAATTATACATCTTGGGCTCTCAGCATTTCTTTCACACTGAAAACCTATTCAAGCCTTCCTGCATCTGTGGGCTAAGTGGTTTGCTCCAGACAGGGGGGCCAACAAATGGTGGTATTTCAAGAAACTTAATCTCTTAATGATTGGGATCAGATGAAGGGTATGGCCATGAAAGAGACAGCTTGAAACAGGCCTGATCTCCAGCATATCTGAACCTACAGACGGCAGAGATGCAGCAGTACCACCAACATAGCTTCAACTGACTGTAATCTGCCTATCCAAGGGTGGTCCGACCAGAGTGATTGAATTGCACGTGGAAATCTCTCATGACAACGTTTCTGTCCTGGGAAAGTACAGCAAGGCTGGCTAGGCTGGGCGCCAGTGGAAGCTAAGCAGGCACCATCTCCATCAGACAATGGCAACACATACCTGTTAAAAGACTATATTCCTGCTTGGTCGTGCTTTGATCACAGGAACCCTTCCCTGGTTTTCTCCAATCTCCCTTCTCACTGGTGCCTCTGTACCTGGAGATTTCCTGACTCAGCAGCCCTCTCCTGCCTTTCCCAGTTTATTGTCACAGACGGGCTGTTACTTTTCCTACAGATACATTGAATGTTTTCTAATTTGCTCCCCATGTGAGCCAAATAAAACTGCTATCAGCAAAGAGGCACACAGCAGAGGCTCAGCTTTTGCAGTCAGCACACTCAGGACAGTGAAACATAAGGGTACACTTCCCTCCCTCCCTTTCAACAGAGCCCCAGTTGTCTACCCTGCAGCAATAACTCACCATCCCCTTCACTTCCTTGCAAAATACAAGTATTTCCACCTCAGCTTAACCTCTCCCTGAAAACAAGTCTACATGCTAATTGTGACCCCAAAAAGGAAAAAAAAGGACTTAAAATCTTTGAGTTGTAAGCATGCTAAAACAAGTTTAAATTTTGAAGTTGAATTTTTAGTTGACATATAAACTAACCTGATGAGTCACCATATGTACCCAATGTCCAAAACCAATGATGGGCAATCTGTAATACATCCCTCCTACACTGACCCCCAAAATAAGAGACTGCCCCGACTGTATACAGACTAGTAACGTAACCAGAATTAATCATTCTCAAGAGGGCCGAGAAGAGATGCTGTCACACAGCTGACCCAAGGAGCGTTCAGCTTGGGAGAGGGCCATCCTCCCTGGGACAGACCACATCTGCAAAAGCAGGCTATTTTCCAAGCTGAGAGCTGATGTGTTTTTCTGGCGGAGGAAACAGGAGCCAGGAGGATTATGGTTACTTTTGCAGGGCCTGGGAAGGTGGGGGAGGGAGGTCAGGCACCCAGGGTGCATTCACACAATTATCCAGACACCAAAAAAGTGTTTTTCTGATCCTTCCTTCAGTAGAGCTGCAGCAGTGTTCAGCAAGCTGTGAATTTACTGTGTGGGAGTTGCTTCAGCTCTCCCGGGGAGCTTTTTCTGCCTACGCTGGGTTTTCTGTCTGGTGTGTCTTTTATTAACTTACAAGCAGACACATAGGAAGAGGCACAGGGGGAGCGGGCTGGTGAAGTGGCAAAGTTTATTAACGAATTTCAGGAGTTAAACGGAATTTTTCCAAAGTACCAGTCACCATAAACTATTTAATAATAAAGTAACTGCAACAAAAAAACCCCTGGATTAAGACTGTCACTCCCCACTAAACTGGATTCACCAGGTTAAAGAATAACCCATCAGTTTTTAAGTACTCTAGCACAGAAAGACTTTTGTTACTAAAGTTTCTAAAACTAGAGTTCATTCTGGATGGCAGAATACTTATGCCTACCATTAAAGTGGTTACAAGAGACTAATGCAGAAGCCACTGAACTTAAATCAAACATGATAAAATAATGTCCATGCTCCCTTCAGTAGTCCACCCTAACTACCCTACAGCTGTCAACAGAACAGACGTCTAGCTATAATCATGCGAGAACACACCCTTCCAAGTGTAGAGTTTAGACAGGTTGGGCCAAAAGCCTCAAAACAAACATTTCTGGATACTCCAATAATTAAGTCTTCATTTTAATATCTGTGATTTCAAAATTTTAACATTTAAAAGTTCAACTGAAAGTATAAGGTCAAAGGCAGCACAGGAGAGGAAAACTAAACCAGTAGCTTCAATGACAGTCTGAAATGACAAGGAGAATATCACAGAAACAGAAGTTTGTCATTTTCAATGAAGTGTTGATTACTGCATTTCACTTAAAACCTCTTGCCCATCGATTCTCATGTACTTATAAGATTTGCAGTGGTAACCACTACCTGTTGCCAATACCAAAGTATGCATTCCTCATTCCCATTAGGATGAGCAAGTCTAGCTTAAAAAACGTAAGTCTGAGTTTTATTTTCTGATTCTGAAGTTTACTATACCTATTCCAAGCAATCCCACTTTAGCAATTTGCCATGTTCAGGAGTCCTGAAAGAATTCAGAATCCAAGGGTTTCCCTAGAAAACAAGCCCCAACATTTTTTCCCCATCGACGAATATCCTTGACACAGTTACGAATTTTGTGGCTCACTCAGGGACAGGTCAGAAGGATCCCACATTTGAAAAGATTCCCGTCAAGAGAACAGCAAGTTGGACTGAAACCTGGTGGCTGAATTAAAGAAAACAGCCCCTCCTGTTCTGAAGACAAAAAATGTCTACACAGAAGGCTTTTCTTTAAAGTTCTGGTATTAGACACTGCTTTTTATGACAAATCAATACACCTCTTAAGACAGTTGCTTCTAGTACAAGCAGATGTATTCCAATTAATTTTTAGAGGTAGAAGTGTTTGTGATGGGACTTCCGTACTGTCCTGGTTCTGGCCAGGCCAGAGTTAACCTCCCCAAGCAACCAGCCCTGGTGAGCTGAGTTAGCCCAGGCTGTTTCCATGTCACCTGACATCACTCCCCCATAAGAGGGGTTGGTCAGGGGAGGGGTGCTCCTGGGTGCCTCCAGGGCAGCCTGAATGTGGCTAGGGCATCCAGTAGGTCTGTGTGTCATGCAGTACTCTGTGGTATTGCCAAGTTAATAAGGTACTCTGTGTTATCACTATATGTAAGTGAAACGTGCTGCGGGCTGTTATTGTTCCCTTTTCATGGTGATTTTGTCAGCAAACTGTCCTTATCCCAACCCGCAGGGGCTCTGTCTGTTTCTCCTCCGGGAGCGAGCGTGCAAGCAGCGTTTGGTGCTCAGCCACTGCTTGGGGCTGAACTAACACAGTCCTTTTTGGCACCTAACGTGAGGCCCCAAGGGTTGGGATAATGGTAGATCTGACCCAGTTGTGTTAAAGAAAACTAAGATAAATGTTTATCGTGTTGTTCAAAGAGGTGATGGCAGCTATGATGTTTTGTTTCATCACCTGGCTCTGGTATATGAGCCCACACCCACTTTATGTAATCCCTGCTGTGTTGCTTATCACCTCAGGGAGAACAATCAGGATTCTAATTTCATCGTACTGTTTGATATCGATTTATGACAAGATATCATCTGTGTTTGTCAGCCTCAGAGGGTATTTCTACATGGCATTTCTGTCACTTCCATCTATTGGGCAACATAGCATCATTTAATAATCACACTCAATTTATGGGGAAGACAGGGGGATGCTTTTTCCTCCCCTTTTTCCTTCAGGCTTGTCACAGAATCTTTTGAGAACTTTGACTATCCTTGGGACATTCAGGCCAGTATATACCTATTGCTCATTTTCCTGAAAGTCTTTCAAGTGTTATGTATTACCAAAAATTGTTTCAATAATATTGCCAAGAGATCTTTCCTGGGGCTGAAGGGTCAGGGGTGGCATGGCGTGTGGGAGGATATGAGCAAATACCTAGACAAGAAAAACAGATCCATAGTCACTATGGCTACTCAAACCTCAGAAACCAACGCTGTAGCTGAGCCAGAAAGAACCCTTAGAACAGGCACTGTAGCTACTTAGGTCTCAGAGACTCAGCTCCTCCAGTGTCCACAACAAGCACCATGGGTACTCAAGCCTCAGAGGCCAGTCCTGTAGCTGAGCCAGAAATCCAACCAGTACCAATACCAGTTGCCCCTATACAGAAGAAATACACAAAGAAATCAATCTGCATTATGAAAGACTATGATGAACCAGGACCATCACAAGAACCTGAAAAGGAGTCAGTAGCAGAGGTTATAACCCAATCCTTGCTCTTGAGTGAGCTAAAAGACATGAGAAAAGATTTCAGTTGCCTTTCAGGGAAGCACATCACCTGGCTACTCTGATGCTGGGACAATGGGGCCAGCAGCCTGGAATTAGAAGGCAGGGAGGCCAAGCAGCTGGGATTCCTGTCCAGAGAAGGAGGTATTGAAAAGGCGATTGGAAAGAAGTCTCAAGCCCTCAGCCTCTGGAGGTGACTTCCGTCAAGTGTAAGAGAAAGGTACCCATTCGTTGAAGATGTTGTGTGTCAGCCAGGCAAGTGTACGACCATGGAGTGGGCTATTCAGTATTTGGGGGGGTTAGCTGTGAGAGAGATGATTTACTATGATCCTGACAATCTGCAGCTACCCACTGATGCTGATGAAGTCCAATGTCGCTGACCCATGTGGTGTAAGTTTGTGCAGAGTGCACCAGCATCATATGCCAACTCACTGGCCATAATAGACTGGGGAAAGAAAGATGCACCGACAGTGGATGAGGCAGCTGGCCATCTCCATCTCTTTGAAGAAAGTCTTTACTCCCTAGTCTCAGCTGTGGAGAAGTTGTCTCAAGAGGTCTGGCAACTCAAAGTGGACATGTCTTACTGCCCACCTGTGCAGACCACAATTTCACCTATCAGCAGTAGACATTCCCCCTCTTCCAGAAAGAGCTTACTAAAAGTACACACCAGGAGGTATCCTGTAGTTCTATCTGCATAACCATGGCGAAGACATGAGGTGGGATGGGAAACCTACCTCAGCCCTCCAAGCCCAAGTGAACAAGCTGCAAGGAGAAACAGTTATAAAAAGAGATTCCTCCAAGAATGCTACACCAGTTTCCAGTAGACAGCCCACCAGACCATGTGATTCAAATGTACCCGTGATCCTCTTGAAGGGACCTCTAAGTCTTTTTTTGTAAGTAAACTGTAAAGATAATGAGCAAGATTAGAGGGGCTCTGCCTCCAGCCAGGTGGAGGAAAAGGATAATCAGATTTATTGGACTGTGTGGATCCCACGGCCTGGCACATCAGATCCACAGAAGTAGCAAGCATTAGTAGACACCAGTGGCCAATGTACCCTAATACCATCAAACTATGAAGGGTCAGAACTGATCTACATTTCCAGAGTGACAGGGTCGTCCGAACAGTTGACTCTACTAGAAGCTGAAGTGAGTCTAACAGGGAATAACTGGGAAAAGCACATCATTGTGACTGGCTCAGAGGCTCTGCACATCCTGGGCATAGACTTCTTCTGGAGAGGATACATTTCTGCCCATTTAGAGAACCTAACTGTAAAATTATGTCATGTAGATGCCCACATACCTAAGAGTCAAACCACTGAAAAAAATCAAAACAACTAGCAGGTCAATTAGGCTGCTAAGATTGAAGCGGCTCAAGTGTGAGTGACCAAGTGACCGAGTGGCACTGCTTGGAGCTGATCCACCACATGTACTTACTGAACAAATCTTAAATATTAAGAAAACCATGCATGTAGTACTATTTACCAACAAGAAATAAGTATTCTCTGGCAATAGGAAGAGCACCTTACTTCAAACAGCAGCTGGAAGTGCTGCTGAAGCAGTGTCTGAACAGCAACCAGGGGCTTCTGCAAGGGACAACGTTGCAGGCAACCAAAGTAAATTTATGACAGACGGTGAAGAACGTTTCTGCAGTCCTCTACAATATCAGAGAGCTCTGATTTTCAGAGTTCAGGAATTCACTTAAAACATATATTAAAGGACAGGAGAGGGCAACGGGAACCTCTGCCAGATCTACTGGCAATTCAGTTTTCACCCTCTCTCTGCTGCTGCTTCCCTGCAGCTTTAGAGACAGACACTTGTCCTCATCACTGGGAAGACACATCCATTTAAAAATGGAAACAAAGATGATTCATAAATGCACATGAATTGATATTTTCCATGGAACAGAAGAGATCAAGAGGAACCAATTCTAAAAATGAAAAGTTTCTTATACTCTTTTAGGGAAACAGCACTGATTGTCCTTGACAAAAGCCACAGTCTTTAAGACAAAGCATACCTGTGTGTAAGCCAAGAGGCAGGCACGTGACCCTTTTCTTGAAACACATCTTACAAGTCAAGTAGTAAAAGCCCACAATTTGCTGTTTATTAACATCACCATCATCAGTAGTCTTTACATAAGTTATTAAACAAACACAGTAACAGCAAGAATTTAAAGGAAAAGCACTTAACATATTTCTACCCTTTTTGTCCCAGGTATAAATTCCATCCCATAAGACAAGAGGCTTCTTGTTTACGCTACTGTAAGTTACAGCTTGAGTAGAGCTGGTCAGAAAATTTTAATTAAAACTTGTGTTTTAACAGTTTTCACATAAGAGTTTCTGATCAGGCCAAAATAACTGCATGTGATAATTATGAAGGAGTGTAATGCATGTGGATGACAGAGAGAAAGTTAAAATTTAAGACCTAAAGTTGATAACCCTCTGAGTGCCCCCTCTCACAGGTTTTGGTAAGATTCGAGAAGTACTTCTGATTATTTTCACCACCATTTCTCTAACAGCTGCCCCACTTGAGCTATTCAGTCTCAGAGTTTTAAATTAATAGATGAAGTGTATTTTCCTACTATTTTCCTCTCATTATAAATGAAACACCCAAGCCATATTCATTTAATACCACAGAGAAAAGAGAAACAAAGAAGAAAAGGGAAGAAAGGTCACTGTCAGGCCAAGATCAAGTCTGGAAAATTTCAACTTGAGACATGAGCATTTCAGGAAGTTATAAGCAACTGGAATAATAAAGGAATTATAACTGAAACCCTGTAAGGATTTTAACTATAGCTCTTGCTATCTAACAAAGTATTATTTAATTAATTTCAACAGCATTCAGAAACTCTTCTTGGATGAGACACTAAGGGTCTGTGTTTTCAATGTCACCCCAACCTCCTTGAAGAGACAAAAGAAAGTGATGGCTGAAGCTGCAGCTGATGGAGATCAGCGCAGCTCTCTTGCTTTCAATGTCATCAGAGTCACAGGAAAAGCAGAAAAAGGGAGCAAGCCCAAAAATCTCCCAACTTGTAACAGCTCATCTAGTTTACTTCCTCTGCATCACAGAGGTACCATTTCGGCCAGCCTTTCACTGGGGCAGCTACTTGCAACATGGCCTGTTATGATGCCTCCTGCAAGGGTATACAGAAGCAAAGAGAAATATTGCTCTAATTTAAGAAGATTTACTGTTCAAACACAAGTTCAACATTTTTGTTTCCACCTCCCCTCCAGCACATTCCCCACAACTCCTTGCCCTGCTTCTCACAGGAGGGCCGTGAATCAAATGAAACTTAATCAAAAGTTTCCCTTGTCTCTCTCCAGAACAGATTTTTAGTTGTGAACAGACTAAATGTACCTTCCCCCTCCCCCTTCATTGCTCTAGAGGATCACAGGATCTAAAAAGGCATCCTGTAATTGCAGAGTTCCTGTTGAAATAGTCCTAGTACAATTATTTTTCCAAACAGTGCTCTTAAAAAAAAAAATTCAGACATCTTACAAAAATTCTACATGCCAACCTAGGCACTCAAATGTCACCTGAAACAGCAACAAAGTTTAAAATGTTTTACCTTCAACTCCACCTGACTCCACTTAGCAAATATTTGCAAAGGGCAGGCATGCCTAAATACACTGAGTTTCTAATACAATGCTCTAGAGGTACTGCCACCAGCATCTTCATTTAAGTTCTTTCCACACACACTGTGATACTGTGTTCCAGTCAGAAACTAGGTCATAAACTTCTCTATTGGAAAGTGTTTATAGCTGTTTGGACTGGATTATTCTGTTCAAGAGGTTATAATAATAAAGGAAGTTTGCAAGCGTACTTTTTCCAAATTCTTGGTATGTCGCTGCCAGTTTAAGAAGTTGGCTTATTACTTATCCTTGTTTGGCTCCTCCATTCTTGATTTCTTGCTTACTTTTGACCTCTTTCTGGACAAATGTAAAACCTGTTTCACCTAATTAACATGAGGGAGAATATAGACACATCTCTCATTTATTCCAGTTCCAGAATCAGTTTTACAAAAACATTGTCAGAGTTAAGAAGCACTCAGATGTTGAGTCCTGCCAAAGTTTACAGTCTAGTTATATCCTGCTACAGAAAAAAACCTGCTCTGTTTTTTCAATTTTATACAAGTCTCTGGCAAGAAACAATCCACCTCCATATATTCACATGCATCCAGATGATCTGTAGATAAACCTTATTCTCTTTAGTCTAATCAAGTTGGCAAACTCACTTTCTCCCTTTCCAAACACTCAGAACACATTTTTCTCAGACACTCCTTTCTACACCAGCAAGCACTGAAACAGTTTTGTACTTGTCCCCACCATCATCCCTTTTTGAAGATTTAAAACAGTGAGCTAACAGTTCAACCAAAGTTTTAGTATTGCAAAGCTTTTCTATTTGAGGCTTTTCCATTTGAGGTTCCTCCTCTTGATTCTCCATTAAAAAGCTGGCCACTTTGTACCACAGGCAAGTTCAGTGTCCATCAGCCTCCTGGAAGGAGAAAACCTTTGTCCATATTCTGGGGACATGAGGAACAAAGTGCCCAGGGGTTTCCTCTGAATGAGAAAGCTTGGCAGTCTTATGTGCTTTCCCATGAGCTATCAGAACAAACAGAGTGGAATCATCTTCAGCTGAAAAAGCCTTAAATGATACATTACATCCAACTTGCCTTGCAGCTCACAAGGATTCAGCTGAAGGCCTTGAACATTTAAGGCAATCCTTCCCAAGAGCTGCTTTACTGCTGTCTGTCCCAAATATAGGCGCATAAGGGAAAATGAGGGCAGATGGGATGGAAATAAGGGTACAGTATTAAGTTGATTCTGTAATCAGGAGCAGATATGAAGTCCAAGATCTCCACTGTGTTTTGCAGAAAACCAAAAATGGATAGGAAAAACAAATCCAGCTTTTACCCAGCTGCATAAATTCTATCTCCCAAATATTCTCTGCCAACAAGGAGAATCAGTATAATTAAATTAGTCTCCTTCAACTGGCTCTAAGACTTTGGCTAAGAGCTAGGTTGGGTTCTGCTTGCTTTTACAGACCTATAGAAGCCTTTACTCTTAGAAGTGTAGTAGTCTCTATTCTGTATGTAGCACATTCACAGCATCAAATATTACCTTTTCAGAGCGGCTCACCTCCAGCAAAGCCATAGCCTTTTCCAGTCCAGCAATCCTATCACAATAGTTAACATCATACATATTGCACAGTGTATTTTTGTGACTCCATCTATGTAAACCAGGTGGATTTATGCAATATTCACACTTCCCTCCATAGCCTTGACACCTTAGCTGGAATATGTCCATTTGGGTCTTCAGTGCAATGATTTTGCAGCAAAGGCACTATCGGGTAATAATATTTTTTAACCCATCTAAAGTTTCTGTCAACTCAAAAGTAATATTTGAAGTATACAAGAGAAAACAAGAAGACAAAAATACAGTTCAGCTCTGACTAATGGTCCTGTATTTTTACATGTTGCTGGGAGGCTCAACCCATTGAGTGTGTCCCCCCCAGGATATTTTAAACTTAGAATGGCTTCTTTCACACACCCCTGAATTCTTTGAATTCTGTCAAATTAAAAAAAATAATAAAATAAAAAGGCCAGGACAGCTGCCTCACAGCTCAGGAGACACACCATCTTCTCTGCTACTTTCTGGAATTCCAGGAGGTACAAAAATTTCCCATATTTTATAAAAAAAAAAAATTATGGAAAATGAGCTCAAAGAAAAGTGTAAGACAGGTCTGAGCAGCTGCCTCAAATCTACACATTAGGAAAGGCACCAGCAGTGGGAGAGCTGCTACAGTCCTTCAGCTGATTTCAGTTTGGGGAGATTCTGGTCTACCTATTTAAAAAGAAACCTTTAGAACTTAGCACACATCATCCTTTCCCTCCACCTCACTGGTGCAGGAAGACACTGTTGAACTCCTGATTCTCCCAGCATGTTGCCCTAGTCCCCAGGTTAAATTAAATTAGCAAGTAGGAGATTCAAAACTAACTTCAGTGAGCATTCCCTCCCTACCCCATCATTCCACTGTGGAATGCTGAACAACACAAAGTAGCAAAGCCTAAAAATTCACCTCGGTTCAAAACATAATCTGACAAATTCACAGAACGGGAAGTATAGCCAAGGCTACTCTGCTCAGAAGCCACCACTGACTCAGGTTCTTTACCTGCAGAGTACGAGAGGTTGATCTGGGTAACAACCGTGCCACTACCGGTGGCTACCAGTCACTCCCTGGGACAGGAGAAATCTATGCCTTCCTTTAAGGTCTAGGCTTAACCTGGTCCCTTGATCTAACAGATATTGACATTTTGATGCATTTGCTGTGTTCATGCTCTTACAGCTTGCAAGTTGCAGAATAAACTCCAGGGTCACCTGTTTGTATATGTAGTGCCCCGGCCTTCAGCTACTTCTTTACTAGTGTGCCTATGTTAGAAATACATCTGGCTCCAACCTGAAGACAATTAGATTGTCACCATGTCCATCTTCATAGTAGTCTTAAAAGGAACAAGAGGGCAACTGGAAGCCCAGAGATACTAAAGCTCACACACCTACTAAGACACCAGTTACATACAAGCCCAAGTCTTTTACTTTAATTGAAACATACATTTGGCAGTAACCACCTCAACTTCTGAGCATTGTCTGCCTACAGCTCTGCACTGTCAGCACAGCAAGGTGATCCTCACACGCACAGAAAAATCAGGATAGCCCTGAACAGAGCTGTGCAAATACTTACTCCGGACACATCATCTTCTCTACCTGTTAGGCTAGCACACAGGTAGATAGGCATTTACCTCACACTGATATAAGGACTAAAGAATTTCTCCAGTTTCCCAGGAAGCTTGTGACAGAGCAAGAATTTAATCAAGACCAACCTTTGCTTGCCTTTGTGTAGGTTTTAATAAACTTGGCTTCATTCCCATAGGTATCTAGAACTTAATGACTATACCCTGAACCAGCACAGACTCAAAGAACAAGTTAAGTTACTTAAACACCTGAAAAAATGCTGAAATTGTCCTTATATTAAAGGCCTACCATTGTAATTGCTAATGTGAAATAAAATTCAAGTTAAGGAAATGCTTAAATACAGTGGCAAGGTTAAAGACTAACAGCAGTGGTTTGTTTGTTCTCATCACTAATCAATGACATCGGATAATTACACATTACTAATAATCTTACAGTTTATCAAAATCAGATAACTCAAGACTACACAAGATGACCGAGGAAGTTTGCTCCTGTGTGCAAAGAAACACAGGTCCTGTCACACATTCTCCTTTTATCGTATTTCCGTCACATTCATATCTTTGAAAGAAGTGGATATACTGAGAAAAATTAACCATACAAAGTCTCTGAAAGTCTCAAACTGAGCATCACACTGGCCATCCAAGCACACAACTTGAGTGAATGAAACTGGATCACCAGGGGCAGAACCACAGAATTGACTGAAAAGCCAGCATCTACCTTGTGGGATATGGCTGGAATTCACTACAAATACACCAAAAAAAAGTGCTTTGTGGACATATTTTTGCTAAAAGTATTAGCAGACTAACCAGTAAAAAGGTTACTAATAGGCAAGCCTCAAAAAATTTTTAGCAGGTGAAGTGTGGTTTAGAAGCCTTCTGGAAGACATGATCCAATCTGGTATAACAAAGCAGATCAAACTAATTCCTGCAGGAGCAGGTGGGTTGATGGAAGAATTAGAAATGACAGACAGTATTTTGTAATAGCCTTTCAATCATTAAAACCCAATTTAACATGCAACATCATCTATTGTCAAAGATACAAAATCTAAAGAAATATAAACACCTGCTTGCAATGATTTACAGAGAGACATATGTAAACATACATGTAAAACAAGAGATTTATATTTCATATTCATTGAATTTTGATGTTGTGATGTTAAAGACTACTACTATTGAAGCTTAACCAAAACAACATGAGGAAGGTTAACGAAAAACCATACCAAAACAGCATTTCTTACCTGAAGTGTATTCATCAAATCATTACTGCTGTCCCAGGATAACACTGCAGCAACCACATCACAAAAAGATCTGGTGAACTCCTAAATGTTTAAAGAGAAATATAGGCACGTTACACAATAGAAGTTATGAAATCCACAACAAGTAGAACAACAATACTTCAGAGTTCAGTCTTATGCTGCACTTGCAAGGACTTTTTTGTTCAGATTTTTTTTAAAAGTCAAATTTGTTGTTTAAACTTTTTCCTCTATGCATTCAAAGAAAGTTTGGTACATTCATCTCTGGCAGAGCTAGAACTGCAAGAAATGCAGTTACTAAAGACAACTAATAATAGATGGAAAAATCAACATGATAGGTAAAAATACAAGTATCAAAAGAGAAACAGTCATCCCTAGTTGGGTCAATAATTTGGCACCCACACTGTATTCGCATATTCACTCCTTGATATTAACTCAGACAGCATACAGAAAAGTTTTAGCTCTCACAGGAAAAGAAATAGCATTACCAAATTACTATATATTTTACAGAAAGAATTATTTATGCTAAATGTAAAAAACATATTTTTCCTTACTTTTTTCCCTTTATTTTCAGTTTCATTTGGAAAGCTCTATATTTCTTAATTGTTTAGTTATAAAGAATACTTTAAAAGTCTGGACATGACATTCTTCAGAGCTGCATTTTGATTTTATAGCCACAATCACTTTGACAGGCTCCACAACTTACAGTATTTATACTATATCTCTACAAAGTATTCTCTTTCTAAATCAAAACCCGAATTGGAAATAACATGCACTGCTAACACTGCATGCATCTGCTTGATTAACAGAGTAGCTATGCAGTAAGCTATTTAGAAAGTGAACCTTTCAGACTACAGGTACTGCAATTAACTAGCAAGTGTGCAAGCATATCTCCATAAACTTCATGGGCAAAACATACTTTCTAGCACACAGGAGAAGTATATCTTCATAACAGTCTGTCAACAGCTCTGCCTTTATGGAAGACATCACATTTTATTGCGAGATACACCTACATCACACATTTTCTCACTCACACATATTATAAAATTATCTTAATCAAAACTAAGATGCAAGATGCAACCCCTCAGTAGGTCCCAACCAACTTCTAGTGATCTGTGACACATGGAAGAACATTCTTGTTTCTGCTGCTCCAATGCATTTACTTCTCATGGACAGTTTTGCTGCCTACTCCAGGAAATAAGGCTATCAAAGCATCACTCAGGATATGGCTACAATTGTGTTTCACTATACTTATTAACAAAAGGAAGCTTACAAAAACCACATGCGGATACTCATCTCACCATCTAAGGAATTTCATATTACTTCTGCCCATGCAATATTATGTATATGCACATAAATGCTTTCATGAAAGTTAGAAGTTACTCACAATTCTACTATGAAAAGTAGATTTTCAATCATTTTTCTAATTTACATCCTTTCACTTCACCAATTTTACATAACCATTACGAGCCTTAAACTTTTAATACTAGAGGCTTCAGTGCAGCTCTGCATTAAGAAATAAGTTGAAAAACAGTATGATCAGGTGATATTCTTATTTCACTGCTGACTCCTCTCATACTTGCTCTGCTTACAAATTAAATAAAAAGTTCATTAGCTCACAGATCAAGTTATCACATTTTTATTTTTAAAAAGTTAATTTATGCTTCCTTCATCCTCACGCTATAGTAGCAGCAACAGCCTGTCTAGGCTAATGTATACCTTCCTTTACACCCACACAACCTGCTCAGTCTTCAGCAAGACAGCCCAGATGTAATGGAGAGGAACATTTCAGGTCAATGAGTTGGTATCCACAGTGTGGTTGAGCACAATGGCTGGATGAGACACAAAAGACCCTGGTGTGCCTTTCCAAGAGGACACCAGCTTAACAGCATTTTTTGCTACACAACAAAATGTTTTAATTGCTAATGCAAATTTGTAAACTAGCTTTATCTAAAATGCACCTTATAAATTTGATGTGCATTCAAGATACTAAGTGGCTTTTCCAAGGGGATGGAGTCCTAAATTGCAATTCTTTGTCCATGTTTAAATCGTATCAGTGTGAACTCATCAATGCAACAATGAAAGATTTGACAGTTCTATCATTACCTGCAGTGGCTTTGGCCTAAAGTTTTCACCTTATAACACTAACTCTCTGGAAATCTAGCCAGATTAAAAAGAAACCAGATCACTCAGGAACACAATGCCAAAAACATGCTTTTAAAAGTCAAGTCTCTTCCAAGAGAATCTGTGGAACTTCTGAAAAGTGATCTTTTTTCCCTAAGACCATTGAAGGATATAAGAAAAATAGAGAACATCACTAAAGAACAGCCAACAATAACATGTTAAGAATACCTAACTGGTCCCTAGTTAGTCCCTACCTTCAAGGGGATGCTTGCCACCTATGACTAATTAGAGCCACATTCGGTATTAAACAAGACACCATCAGAAATATTTGGCTCAGAGTGCTGGAGCAAGGTTAGAACAAAGAACAAAGAAAGGTTCATGTGGAATTCTGTGCAGCCAGTAGCTCCTCAGCCATCCCTATGGACTGCTGGTGGTCCCTATATATCCAGAAGATGGTCCACAAAATATTCATGAGGAAGAAAAATTGAAAACATTCTTGAGCGTGCAAGCAAAAAAAACGCCAGGAGAGAAATAAAGAGTGGCTCAACATTCAAAGTTTAATGTGATTCTCATCTGGTCATAAGTGAAAAACATTGTTGAAACACAGCACAGTTGTCCATAGTTGGGTTTTTTTTTTGAGAAAAGAGAAAAAGTATTACTTGATGAAATAAAGACTGAGGGATATTTTTACAAGTTACATTTCTGCGCAAATATATACTAGACACAAAAATGTCTCAAAGGGGTAAAGTCTTTGAAGTAAAAATAAGAAATATAAAAGCACAAGAGAACCCCAAATGCTTCCTAGTTCTTGGTGCTAAGCAGCACCTCAGACCACTGTCAGGGAGACCTGTTCATACACCAGCCTTCATGCCTGGGCTTCAACACCAGGGGTTCCTGGTATGCAACCCAGACAGGTGCTCTGGCATTTGCTAGCCAAGGATTTCAGGAGGGTCACCAAACCTACCAATCAGGATTCCCAGATCACATCCAAAGCCCAAATGAAGCAAGAGACAAAGCTAATATCAAGCTTTAACCTTTAAAATGAGATTACTTTTGTCTGTTTGATTTTTTAAACCAAGAAGGGCACTTGCATTAGTCAATTTTAATTACATGTTTTCCTTCCCAAGGAAATGGATACAAGTATTGCTTTGACTACTCAGATAGTACTGCTGCCTGAGGAGTCCTAAGAATGCTGAGGAAAAAGTCAAGATCACTATGATCAACCTCTTTCCATCCTCTCCTCACATCTCCATTAGACAGGAGAGTCTTCAGGGGCCAGACTATCGCCCTGAGCAGTGGCCCGACCCTTCACATCGCTTGATCAAGTGGAAAGAGACTGTACCCCAGCCACCAACAGCCTAAGTGAAGATCACCCCTTCCAGGAGCTCCTCTCTGCTCTCCCTGTCTCCTGGACAAGGATGCAGCTTGGACACAAGAACGACGAAGTCTATGGATGCAGCCAAAGAGTCACCCTGGAAATCCTCCCTTTCTGCCAGGAATCATTAAAAGCAGTTTGTGCTAGTTGTGGAAAGCATACATGCTCTTCCAGAGCAACAAGATGCATCATCTGGGCATGGCTGGCTGTCAGGCTCAGTCCCAGCATAGCTATTTACATGATACCCCTTCTTCCTTTGCGCCAAGCAAAGTTTTGGGGCAGAAGATTATGTGTGAAACACATCAGTAAACATGGTTTCCTTCATAAATACCTTCATTGTCTCCTAAAAGAACTAGACTAGAAATTATGGCAGAGTGGGGGGGTGGGAAGTCATTTGTAGGCCAGGGACTAAAGTACTACCATGAACTAGGTCAATCCCATCCTTTGTTACTGTTCCAAAAGCACAATAACAGCAGGAACAGGGGTCAGGGTGGAATAATCATTTGTTAACAATTTTAATAGTAAAGCTTTATTGGTTTTCCCTATGGATCCTCATAGTTATTATGGTGAAATTAAGCATTTTTCCTCTAAGTGAACTCTTGTTAATCCTTTTATTTAGGTTCAGAGCTACAGTACATGACCCTGCAAGAACATTCATCTACAATCACAGCTGGAGCTGCAGACTCACTGGCTTGAAGGAATTAATTTCTTTGCAAGGCAAAAGCAACTGAAAGGCCAAAGGTTTATCTACAAGAAAAATCTGAATTTCACCAGCTCATACAAAGAACAGGATGAAACCAAAATAAATAATCAGACACCTCATCAAAAATCAGATATGAAAACAACTCTGGCACACTGGAGAAATACAAGGGGGGGAGGGAGAGAATCTAAAAGTCTGCCATACCACAAAACAAACTTTAGTTCTTAAAAAAAAGTCTGAATTTTAAAGCCAGGTTACATTCAACTCCAATGCAGTCATCAAGAGAGCACTCAGGCTTAACAGTGCTCAAACCTAGCCACCCAGCCTATTATCTCATACCTTTGACAGTCACTTGCTCACTTGCAAGATTTACCTAAACCCAGATGTAAGAGTACCAAGTGAAAACCCTGTTCTTGCTTCAGCTTGGTTGTCACCTTCTCAGTCCATTTTCTCCTGTGTAAGTAAATAACAATAGGAATGTGAAGAATGCCAGATTGTGGGGGCATTACCCGAATGTTTGCCACAGAAAAAAAAGATAAGATGAAGCAGAACTTTGGCCATCGGGTCACCAAGTCTAGAAGGATATTGAAACAACTCATGATCAGGAAGAACTTATAGCACAAGTTATAAACTGCACTCAGAAGCTAAAATCTGGATCTTCCATTCCTGATAGTTTTCAAGAAAATTCTTCAAAGGCAATTTTTTAACAGTTTGATTTTCTCAATGTTAAAAAAGAAAACTCCTAAGGTAGCATTCAGATTTAAGCACTTCTTAGCTAAGGCTTGTGGCAAGTTCTCACTAGATGCATCACGTTGCTGTTTTGCACAGAATGCATTTAAGCTTCTATTACCTTGATCATGCATGTGTACATTCATTGCCTTTTTAATAATATTCAAGTCTGACCTATTAAACCAACCAGAAACATTTGTACCTCCACATTCACAGCAATTTATTTTGAGCACACTGCACAGCAATGACTATTTATGGTTTCTAAAAGCTGACCACCCTTGACACTTTTGAGACTTCAATATTTGTCTAGCACCATAGCCTTTTGTGTGTGTGTGTATAGAAACAAGAAATAGTCATTTTTGTTTGGAAATCCCCAGACATCCCAAGTTCTGGAGGAATTTTAACAGATAAATTTTTTTCAAATCATTGCTTTTCTATGCAAGGAATTAAGGGACTAAAGAAAAGCTTCATTTAACAAAAATAATTTACAAGCAGTTTTGCAAGGGTAACGTAGGCAGAGAAAAGCCAGAGTATTTTTAATTCTTTCCCACATTTTAATTTTAGTATTCATCTTGCCTAGCTTTTCAAGAGAAATTTGCAGCACATTCTACGCAAGAAAACATTGCAGCCACACTAGAACTCTTTAAAATCTATATCTGGAACAGCATAAGCAGCTCTTTACAAGAATTACTTAATAAGTAGCAACTGTCAAAAAAAAAAAAAAAAGCCATATAAATTTCAATTAATTTTTATCCATCAGAAGTGAAAATATATTTAATTAAATCATACCAGTGATGGAACATTCTCCCGTTACCATTTCACTAACCATTTATTTTATTCTACTAGTCCATTTATCATAGCTGCCCTCAACACTGTGTTTCCAAAGACCCCCAGCTTAAAAGAAGATTCAGGTCAGACTTCACTGATTAAAATCTATCACACTGGCATAGGGCATTCACTAAGGAATCCACATGCAAGAAAGAGCAAATGCTGTTCAGCCTTTGGAGGTTTCCCTGCTGCTATTTTCTTGGACGAGGACAAGATTTCAGCAGGAAAGTCCAAAGGGAGCAGAGAGCCTCCTCCACAGTAGTGCTGGAGAGTGGTCTGGAGCTGTCAAAGCTCCACGGATCCTTCCCCCCACTACACAGTTACACTACTTTTAAGTACTACCTGCTAAACAGCTTTTTCCTTAAAACATAACTATCAACATAAATTCATTTTAATCTAACATTACCATGCAGATTGCAATCATCACCTGATAAAGAATGATGCAGGAATGGCCTTATTGTGTTTATAGTCATTTTCCTGAGCAGGACCCACCAGGTTACACCAATTAGAGTGGTCTTTAAAAATGAGCTATGCCAACATCACTCGCAAGTTAATAAGGGTGTGAGCAATGAAAGCAGAACTTTACACAGAAATATTAAGGATGCCCAGCAGTGACCTGGATGACCTAATTGCATCATATTGCCGAAGCCAGAAAACTCGATCTATGTTTCTTTCCAAAAGTGCCAAAACAGTCTTCAAATTAGAAGCTGCCTTAATTCACTTACAAAAATCATCATGAGCTGTAATGACACTACCTCCCTCTTCTTTTTAATTTTGTTCTTTTCATTATCATTATCCCAGGTGGCTTTCAGGAAGTCCCTGCAAAGTAGTCACTACTATGAAGATGGCCTATTTTAATCACAGTCCCTTGACAAGAACAGCTAATTATCTAACTTTTCTGTTTGAACTACCAGATGGCTTTGGTTCTATACTTAACTTGCTTTTAGTTTTCAGTAAGTAGTGACATTTGCATATTAGAAAATGTCTGGGATGACACAGAACAGAAATAATACCAATACCAGCATCACCAACATACTTCACACAGAGGCAGGATAGTCTCGTACTATCTATGGCATCCTTCCACTAAAGTAATAAAGTCACTTAAGATGGCAAGTAGCTTTCATGTTTTATTTTCCTATTGACTCCCCGAAGGCATGACAGCTTTCCCTTTTGCTGACAGGCTCCCCCTTCACAGCGCCTTCTCCTCTGAACCTGCAGACCTCCTAGTTCTGGGAGACTAAGCTGAACACTGAGGGGGGCGGGGGGAGATGGTATGGTTTCGTTGTTATTTATTGAGGGGGTTGTTTAAAAAACGCTACATCCATTTCAAGGAAAGCAAGGAGGAGGAGCTCCCCAGTGCTGTTCCTGCCAACCCCTATGAGACATTCACATTCCTCCTCCAGAGACCCCGCTTTCGGTTGCACTTGCCCACCCAAGACAGCAGGAAGCATGCCTGCGCTGTGTACCACGGTCCTGCACACATCTGTGCCGAGCGCTCGGGAAGCATCTGAGCGCGGTGTCTTGTGGGACTATAGAAACGCTCAAGCTTGGGGGGGGGAGGGAGGGGGATTTGCGTTGGACTTGCGTTGCTTGCCAGGACATGTACCAAAGCTGTCAGGTTTCAGCTAGTTACAGAAGCAGGAGTTTCGATGGGGTTTGAGAGCATCCTTTTCCACGTGGCACGGTGTACTGCAAAGACATAAAGCAGCAAAGGAATCTGGCCTGAGCACATTGAGGCGGCACTTACTCCCAACTCACACTAGGAAAATACAACTGCCACTGGCTAAAGACAGTGCAGATCAAACAAAAACAAGTCAAGGCCAAAGATCACCCAAGTGAAGGGGTTTTGTGCACAAACTTAGGACATATTTCAGGCAGGCAAATAGCAATAGCATTAGCCATAGGAACCACATACCTTAAAAGTCATGGTCACAACAAAATGTAGGCATTTTTCTATCATTCTCACTATACTTAACATTCCAGAGCTTATTACATATACATATTCTGCACTGCCAAAAGTCTTTTTTCCAAAAAAATAGCAGCAGTACAAATATTGACTTGTACTTTTCTTACTATGGGTTACAATTCCTGTGAATAACTGTAACCAAAGACATTGCAACGTTCACTGCAAAATCATTGAAGAATCCAGACTTGAGAAAATTCCCATGTCCATAACACAGAACTTATAACTATATATATATTTTTTTTTTTTTTAAAGGAGTCTGTTGTCTTGATACAGCCACAAATGAAAGCAGCACCCAACAGATAGGGAAGAACCGTTACATTTAAACTTCTAAAAGGATACCACAAGAAACTGCAAATAAGCTGCCAAACACTATTTCTTACTATTTTTTACTTGTGTACCATTAAACAGTCACTCACTTTTCACTGCTTTTTCTAAAAGGTTTAGTATGGATTTCTAGAATCCAACTTTTAGTTATAACAGCACTGAGAATATATACATTTTAATTAAATTATACTGGTAGCAAATTCAGAAGGGAGAATTGTTACCTTTTCTAAAAGATAGTGTTCTAATCCCTGATAAAATCAGTTACTTCAGTGAAGAACTAGAAACAACAATATAATATTATCGTATTACTAGAGTTTATACTACAGCAAGCATCATCAGATAAGCATCCCTTGGTGCCATCACAACACCAATAAGTATGTCAAAGCATACATAAAACCCAAAAGATTCTTGATTTTACAGCAGTGAGTGACTCTCAGGCAGGGCAGAGAAAGAAAGGCTGACCAAACACCCGACACTCCAGAGGCAAATCTGATTTTTGCTAGTGTAATGGCCATCACAGCTTCCATTCATAAGGTTCTGAATGTATTGTGGTAAGGATGCTCATTGTAGTCTGACGAACTCCATAAAGTTCTCAGGTTTGGTTTCCAAAACTGCTTTGATCTCCTCATCCCTTAGTAGAAATAAAATCAGGTTTCATTTTCTGCCTCTATAGTCCAACTAAACTTAGTTCTTGGAACAAGTACTCCAATAGAAACCCAAAATAAATAAAAATAAATCCCCCTCCCCCCTTATTATTGGCTTGAAGGTATTCATGATGGATTTAGACAAGCAAACCTTCCCAAATAGAACCGTAATTTACATCCATAGCATTAATCTTTAAAAAAAAAAATCAAAGACTGTACTATCTATTTTTAGTAATCTAGAGAGTTTTTGGATCTGACTTAAGAGTCAGTGCTAAGCATTAGAGGTCTTGGGAAGCTGACTTGAGTAGGACTTGTAACGACAATCTCTAGTTATATTTCACAGAGCCCTAGATCCTCCTAAAATGGAAAACAAGAGTAACTATTGCCAAGAAAACTAAATTTGCTTGATTTTTCCCATGTAGTGCTGTTAAACATTCAGTTAACCAGCTTGGGTTCTGACCAGTTTGCTACACTGCAGTGTCTGCTGCCACTCCAGTTTCAGTTTCATTAAATCAGTGGGTGAGGGAACTAAAAGATGTGATTTTAAAATTGAAGCTTCCTAAATTAGCTTCTGTCGCATAGTGATTTGGCCAACCACCAGCAGCATGGATGAGATCTCAGCTGCCCAGGCAGCCTTGGGTAAGTCAGATTTAGGCTATTTCCTATTTCTTAGTTCAGCTGCATGCCACCTCCTCACCTAGAGGAGCCATTAGCTACACCTCAACACCAAGACAGGACAAAAGCCCTGTTTTTTCCATACATCCTGGTTTCCAGATCCAGATAGAGTTTAGGAGCATCGCTAACACAGGGCACTTAGATGCTTGACAGCATGCCCCAGACAACTATCTGAGACACTGCATACATGTTGTTCTGTAACTTCAGATCCCCACTTTTAAAAACAGCTCCTTTGCAATGAAAGCAATGTAAAGTTCAACTTATTAATGAACATAAAGGACACAAGCAATAATACCTAGGTAAGCAAATATTGACTATGGGTAACAGTTTCAAAGAACTGACTCAAGTACGTTGAGTACTCCTGAGTAATTTCTCTGCGGTTTCTACTCCATGGTGACTTTGAAAGAAATTCTTGACTATCCCACAGTATCTCCTTATGCATATGTATACTGTCTATGTCCACTCTACAAGTTGAATCACTTCCTGTGTGCAGCATCATTACTGGAAGCCTCCTGAAAGAAAAATGAGGGGTGGGAATCTAAAAATTATGGCTAGATAAGATTTTTTTGACCAAAACTACCAGATCTTTCAAACATAACAGATAACACTGCTAACAGCATATATAAAAGGCTGTATATTAACACTAAACATTCCTCCCTTTCTTCATGAAAGGAATCGATTGAACAGGAGAAGAAATAATTTCTTCCTTTTATTTTCATCCATCCTTCGTACGCATCCGTGTGTAATTCTTCAAGTGCCAATAGTCTCACGTGGTATATAAAGACTTGTGTTCCTGCAGACAGCCATAATATCATGTTAAGAGTTCTGATTTACAACACTATCTTAACATCATCTAATAAAATGACTAACATGGGTGATATACAACAAAATCACAAGCCCTCCAGATACAGACCAGCCTGGGCAAGCCACATGAGTGAGTTCTCTTTAGTACTAGAAGAAACTGATGAGGTAATTCCTTCAATAACTTATCAAAAAAAAAAAAAAATACAGCTTTAAATCCTAACTCACACTTTATCCCACATAGCAGCAGGAGGGTCTTGCTAATTGGAATCTGCAGAACATATGGATTGGAATACATCCCATCATCCCATCCCTCAAACTATACATATTAAGTTACTAAGCTTTAGCACACTATTTACAATCTGCCTTATGAACGTATCACTGTATTTTACATTAGTAAAGTGTACGTGTAAAGAAAAGAGAGGGGAAGCTTTATTGACACAAAGACATGCAGTGCAAAGCAATCCATGACTACACTGTCTTTCCCTTGAATCTAAGCAAGGATGGTTGTTTTATGATCCCCTTTTATATAAAACAGATTCAGATTATTTTTCCCCCTGCCTTCCCATTTCCTGACTGCATCCTTTTGTAAAGAAGCCTGGGAGCCTTTGAAGCCTCCACCCAAAACAAACACGAATCTTTATAATTCTTGCAATCTTCTGCTTTTTGGCCACCCAGTGAGACTTTAACAGGATCCCTTGTTTGAAGGCCACCATGGAATAATACCAACAGGGGAAAAGAAAAAAATGACTAGGTCCAAATATAATCATTACATGATATTTTTTTAATGAAACAAAGTTGCTTTAATCTAAATTATATGTTAAGATTTTTATTAGTCAACTTCAAAGAAAGGGCAATATTCATTAGTTTTGCAGACCAGAATCAAAACAAATAGTGAAAGTAGGCTTCAGTGTTTGGACAAGAGTTCTGAAAGCTGCAGATCTCAGATAAATGGGTTGTACTATTTTAATTTTGACACCTCTCCTAAAAAAAGGACAGACCAACCTGTCACCAACACAGGTGCTTCTAAGAACGATCCAATTACATCACCCAGAGAATGCTGTACAGGGCCAAGGTGTTGAACCCTCAAAGAAACAGGATGAAGCACTGAGGAGAAGCTGCCAGAAGCTTCTGGAATCACAGAAACATATTTTAGAAAGTTCACGTCATGTCAGCCACTCTTTCTGGTGCAAGTGGAACAGTATAGCAAGTGACCTTGAATAGATGACAGTTCAGTACTAGAAGAACACTTCCATACTGTAACAGAGTATGTCTTCCCACAATTTTAAACATCTTGGCTCTAAATCCGGCATGGATTTAGCAACACAGCTAAAAAGATAACAGCTGCCCCTTTATCATGATCCAATACTGTGATGGGATCCTATTTATCTCACCTGTTCATGATATATAACTTGGAGTCCCCTTTTTATCTCCTCTCCATTCACATTTCTGTGACCATTTTAAAAACTGGTTTGCAAGGAAGTTTTTATTCTGAAGGATCCTGAAGTGCTGTATAGGTTACTTCTGAAGAAAACCTGGATATACTTCCAGTTTAATTTCTTTTTACTACAAAGTTATGCAGTACTAGGAAACTTCAAACTTAAAAATTATACTTTGATGACTTTTCTTATTAAAAACAACCCATGACTTTTAGATATTTCAAACTTTGGTGTGGAGCTGTCCAATAGTCATTTATCAACATTTGTCATCCCACAACTGTATCCCAAAATAATTTTTAAAGGAACACTCAGAAATACACAACAGTTTATATTAGAATAATTAATTGCAAATGCACCAATAGTGACATAAAGCTTATGCTAAAGCATTCCCATAAAAGAAACCGATCAAGTCATACGGATATATATCAAAGTTATACTGGCAGCTTTGTCTTCTCTTCATGTGAAAGCTGTAATGCAAGTTTCTGCCATTGTCTTCAAATTAAAAAAAAAAAAAAAACCAGAAAAACAGATTGATACACCAAACTCTGGTCCACCTACAACACTCCTCCCCAGCTCAAGTTGCCCACATAATACAGATGAGGGGGAGGGAATTGAATTGTACTTACTGGTTTAAAACTTTTCAGAAAACTAAAGGGCACAACCTGAGAGGAAATACCCTAGATCAAGGCCTTTTAGAAACATTCTCTTTTTCTTACACCTTCCAATTTGATAGCATGTCTTTGCAACATGAAATCCTTTGATCTCCATTTATTTACTGCAGCACCTGCATCCTAGGGCTGGGGTTTTGTTTGTTTGTTTTTAGAGAAACCAACTACAGATACACACATTAATCCTGTCCTCCAAAGGTCACAAGCAGAGCAGCACTGTAGAGAAGGCTCAGATGCCTGCTCAGTTGCTGTAAGTGAAGATCTGGTAGTTTGTGCATGCGGTGTCTTCCATATCTTTAGAAGCAGCAAAGGTTTGCTATGAAAGCAGGTCTATGTCTTCTGTCAGAAGGTGTAGTGAGAGTGTACAGCCCAAAAGGATTGCAGAAGTGTCCATGTAGTCTCTTAAGGTACACAAATTAGGCATTTTTTAATCAGAGGAGGATAAATAGGCTGTTAGACATACCATTTCTGTAATGGAACAGTACAATATGCACATATTATATAGGTCACGTCAAAAGTAGGAGAACCTAGTGGCATGAAATAGCTGCGCAGAAATGAATGCTATAGTCAAAGAACACGTTTTGCAGATCAGGGCAATGAATATTTGATTCATAGTGATGACAACCCTTCACTGTTGTTTTTTTGGTTGTTTTTTTTAAAGCATGAGAATAACAATACTGGTATTTCAGGTAAGAAGGTTCCTTCCAGTTGTTAAATGAGCCAAACATAGGAAGCTGCATGTGGGAAGTGTACTGCAATACCATGACTCAAGTAGCCAGCAGTGCCAGGATCCAGACTCCGAGCCCACTGAACAGCAGGAAAGCACACATCCGCAAATTAAATCCACGACCACTTATATGTACTAAGCTCAAAACACCATCTAGAGAAACAGTTTTCTGCAGGGTGCAATTAGGTTTTCAACAGGGCATAACACAAATCTATACAAAATCTGATGTCCTCAGCTACCATCACTTGGTGCTACAGATCACTTGATACAGTTACCTATGCATTTAACAATAATATTCATAGTATTATTAGAAAAATAAATAAGGCTTGTCTACAATTTAAGCATAAGCATAACCTGATTTATATTTCATAATACTTGGGGGGGGGGTGTTAATGAACAGATTAATGTATTTTTGCAAACACACCGTTGTAACATGTAGGAAATACCACAGTGTGAGCGGGCACAGTACTAGGAAAACACTACTGTCATCTTTTCTTCCCCCTCCACTGTCTACCACGCTCATGAAACCAGGCATTGCTCTCGCTTTAAGGCACTGCTGCTCACAGTTCCCTGGGTAGCACATGGGAAGGGGAAAATTTTTCCTAAAGGAAACATCTTGAATACATATTAACTGCTGAGAATTTAAGAAAGATACCCGGAATTACCAGTTTTAACACCACCAGAAAACACAGAACGTGTCCACAGCAAGGAAAGAAGGGGCTAAATTTATTCATTTCTCACTAAATCTCACTTTTTTTTAATTCATACAAAGAATGAGGGCTTCTGCCTGACCCACTTTGCTGCTGCTTCATCTTCGGTCAATCATGAGAACTGTTCAAGTGAAAATAATCCCTCCTCACTGACTACATATTCTCTGCAAAGCAATGCATCAGCTGAACAACGCACATCATCTCAAAGAAGATATTTGATGGTCATCTTTCGAGCTGAATCTTTTTTTCTGCTAGTGACTTAGATAGTACTAGATAACAGTTGGATGGGGTAGGGAAAATTATCATATTTACACCATGAATAAGGTTCTGGCTATTCAAAGGCATTCCTTGCATTACCAGTAACGGGAACATAAAAGTAATCTTCCTCCCCTGAAAGTTCCCCTTTATTGGGGTTTGTTTCAAATTCATCTAAAAATAACAAAATCAACCAACAAATCTAAACTAAACTACCACTTACAAATGCAATCTGGTCACGGTCAAACATTTGGTATTTTTATTTGCAGAAGATCAAAAAGGACTTTCAGAGTAAAGCACTTCTTCAAAGGCACAATTTATTAAAACTCATCACTGACAACATTAATATATTCCTTTCTGTGAGATCCAGTTCTGCATTCCCCACAGAAAGTACATCAACCTCTTAAATAAGCAACCCATATAGGCTTGCTTCCAGCTGCTTGTAAGCAGATGACACTGAAAATACTTCAGACCTGGAGGATGGAACCAGCTGCCGTCTTTAAAAAAGCATTTGTTTCATCCCAACATCCTTGTCGATATGATAAAAATAAATATTCCCACAATTTGAAAAAGTCTTCTCCTTTCCTGAGTCACAGAAAAAGAGTTAACCTTTTATTTGCAGGAAAGCATTCTCCAGTCTTAGAGACTACTATCCTAGTGCTAAGACAAATTCATAAAACAGTGACAGAGTTCATATGGATTAAATGTGCAGCTCAGAAAAAAAAAAAAAAGTGGTATGTCTTTGGTATTTCTAAAAACCTTCCTAAAATAGTTGACCAGAACTTGTCTTTTGGGCTACTTAACATTGTGATATTGACATTAAAAAAAAACCGATGCAAACCACACACCCAAAACCTGTTATCCTCAAAATTCAAAATAGTGAATTACTTTACAAGGTAAATTCATCCATCGTCTGTATCCACATATAGGATTTAAAGAGAGTCCATTTATGGAACATTCCATGTATTTCGATGACCATAAATTAACATTTCTACACCACAAGTCACCTAGCTGTCAATATAGGAGGGTAGGAGTAAGTATTAATGTAACACCAACCCATATAAATAATTAAAAAGAAATAATAACAAAGGCACAGGAAAAGTGGCAGCAATGTCTCCTTCTGAAAGAGCTACTAGGGACCGCTTCTCCAAAGCCTTGATGTCCTTGGGAATTCTCCCTCCTCCTCACACATAAGTAGCTGGGATGTAATAAACAGCACTTGCTTACTTGGAAGAAAAAAAAAAAAAAAGAAGAAAGAAAAAAACCCAAGCATTCAGTGTGGTTTTAGCTGCTTTTTGCATGAGTTGATCTCTGGCAAGAAGCCTAACAGCAGCTGCCACGTTGTGTCAGCTCCCTGCAGACCTGAAGTGATCTATGGGATCGTGGTTTGGGAATTTTCAGACCAGGTCATTAGGAAGAGCCATTAATAACAGAATTACGAACCCGAGTCATCGATGGCATACAGCTTTAAGCAAAAACGCCCTTTCTAATTAAAGCTACGTTTGCACTTCAATAAAACGCTGACATTTAGTAAGCCTCACACAAGAGGGTCCTAAAGAAAAACATGGGCTAAATATTTATTTTCATTCAAACGCAGCCTGACTCAGTTTTGGGTAGGTCTCCTCTCCTCTGACTGCAATTCCCTGCTGGCAGTCAGGTCAGGGATCAGCGATGAGAAGACCCGAGCTCCGTGCCTCATCCCGCCGCGGAGGCAGCCCAGCACTAGGGCCGCAGCCAGGGCCTCTCCTTCCCACATCGGCTCCCTCGGCCCGTGAGAACGGTTTGGGCTGGCTTGGATTTACACTGGTTCATGCTCACATCAGCATGAAATCACCGCTGAAAAGGCTGCTCGATACGAGGGGTGGGGGAGGCACGCCGCCTCTTCCCCATCCCCCAGGCAGGCGCCTCTGCCCTCTCTATATTCTTCACAGCACAGCGACACGCTGCAAGTATGAAGCCTTCTAGATTTGTAATGAGAACAGGGCAACGATCTCCCTGGACTGAATCCATTTTATGTGAACTATGAGAACTTGGATTTCTTTCAGTAACAGAAAGAAATGAAATGCAAGGGGTAAGAGGAGGTTTTCCACATGGGCGTTTATATCTCCAAGGAAAGAAAAGGAAGAAAACCTACACAAAGACATTTCTGATGCATGTCGCGGGCCAGGTTTCTAAACTCTCTTTAACCTTTTTGCATTTCTCACTTTGTGCACGTAACAGCATTGCTCTACATACTGCTTTTATTGTGCGGGGGGAGGGGGGTTAATTATTATTATGCTCAGAATAAGTCTACATGCTTGGCACAGAAGAGACATCTTCTCTGAGGAAATGGGCGCTCAGATTTGAATGCACACACAGTGATAATGAAAACAGACATAAGGAAAAAAGTTGTCACAGTTTATGGTCAGGATTTTGCTAATAAGCCAGTACACCCCATGTGCAAGCCACATGCATCCTATTTCCAGCAGTGTCAGTGTATTTAAGCTTAGCCCTAAAATTACTGTGTTAAAAATAAATACCTGATACTTGCTTTCCTGAAAAACAGTGCATTTAAGGCATGGGTAGCCTTTGTCCACACAAGAAAGAGGGAGGTACCAAGAAAGTACGAAAATTATTCCATAGCACGTATCTCACTTCTATATGACCATTTTTCTCCTCTTTGCTCTCCTTGACTCTCCAGTCTAGGAATTGGCAAGAGTATTCGCTAGTCCTCGGGTAGGCTACCAACTTTGAATGCAGAAGTCTGACAGAAATAATTTTGGATCCCTATAATCCACAAAAAGGCCACCAGGCACACAGAGATATATAGACTAACCTGTAGTCTCACCACTGCTTTGACTAATAAGACGAGTACATACACAGAAGTAGAAAGTGTGAAGATTTTCATTGAACAATAGTTACATCTATATGGGACAAATTCTTCGTCCCTTTCTGACACTACAATATGTTGGCTTCTTTCACCTTGTTTGATAAATGTTGCCCAAAAAGTGTTGAGAGCTTTTTTCCCCTCTTATTAATGAGATTTTAATAAACACAAGAAAAGACATGAGATGAATCTATTCCAGCCACCACCTTAGCAAGAAGCAAAGGCTGAATACAAGAGCTGCCTGCCAAATTACTGCATGTGTCACAATACAGTGAGAACCACCAAACAGACAAAAATAAACACAATGGGGAGTTTAGGATCTCAGAATGATGAATTTTGAGAAACCAAGGAAATTAGTGAGATTGTGCTCAAACACTTTAGCTCTAACACAGAAGTATCTCATTTGAGAAATACAAGCTTTATTCATGCTCCCATCCAAGCAGGAGGGGAAAAATGGTAAGGAAAGATTGGAGACTCACTCGGGTGAATAAACACTTTAAACAGGATATTGAGAGGAAGTTCAGACTCTACAAAGAATGAAAAGATTAATTACGGAAGAAGACAATGTCTCTGGGGCGAGCAGTATTGAAACTGTAAAACAGGATGGCAGCTCAGCCGAGAGGAACCCAGCCCAGACAGCTGAGAATGGGTTTGCCACATGTGCACGTGCAACTGCTGGGATTTCACTTTGGTCACCGACTGGCCCAGGAGCACCAGGAGCTGAGCCAAGGGGCCACGCAACCAAGGAAAGTGACACACCACACCCCCCATCCCCAGATGCTCCCAGTCCAGAACAATTTAGATTTCTACCTACATTGCCTACTAATCCAGCTGGAGCAGTCACTCTGGATACATTTTGCTCCTGTGAGCCGAAGAGAAAGGTGCAGGAAGTCCAGTTGCACTAGGCTGAAGTGCTAAGCACTCAAGCAGACTGAAGTGTTGTAAATGACACAGACGAGCTATTTTAGAAACAGAGAGGAAAGGTGAAAGACGACCACTGCCTAACCATTTCTATCATCACACAAACGACGCAGGCCAAGGCAGTCAAGCTGAAAGCCTCAGCAGGTCACAAGCTCAGTGTGGCGACTGCCAGGGTATTTCTAATGCTCACAGTGGGCTCTGGCTACTCCTCCGAACAAAACAATCTGCTGCATCTTCTCCCACGCATTTCCTGCCAAGCATGAGGCCACAGGGCCCAGAGAATTACTCCAGAGTAAGATACAACTTATGCTTATGGGAAAAAAAGCCTTCTTTACAGAGTACTGTGAAACAAGTAAAACAAAAATGCACTAGTAGCCTTTTTGGAGCAATAGCTTCTTCTGCTATCATCTCTATGTTATTATAGTTGCTATATCCATAATATTTATCTATACGCTTCACTCCATAAGCAAAACTTAAATAGTCTGTTATACAAATCTAAAATCTAGATTTATAAACCTTTTCATTTCATCTCTACCTATCCATCCATGTACAGAAACACATTCCATAAAAATTTTTTACTTTACCAGACTCTCTAAATATGCACACACACGCACGTATTTGGGCAGTGGGGTGTGGAGGCGTATGTTTGGGGGGATTTTTAGGTCTTGTTTTTCTGAAGGGATGAGAGACTAAAGCCATCAGTTAGGTAAGTTTGTGGGTAAAAGGGAACTTTCTTCTTTTATTTTTTTTTTAGTGTCGAATGATGTTAAGAAAACATATACTCAAGCATAATTGTAAACAGTTTTGATTCCGTTTTTGAGAATTAAGGTTAGGAACAATTCCTTGTTACTAACCAAACCATTCCTGTAAAAAA
>VZTU01019187.1:240-64296 GCA_013400835.1 Zapornia atra | reverse complement strand
AAAAGAAAAAAAATCCTAAACACCAAAAGCCACCCCACCAAAACCAAAGACACACCGAACAAACAAAACCACTCACCAAAACACAACCCCAAAAAACCTCCACAAACCCCACCCACAGATAAGTACTTTTACCAGTGCTTGTTTGATCAGGCCCTGAAATAAAGGAGATATATTTGTATATTCACTACATACTGTTACTCAACATTTTCAAGGATTAAAATGGAAGCTGTAGGCAAAGTTGAAGACTTAAGGAAAGAGAAGAAATGCAATATCTTGATTTAAAACAAGAATACATCTCATTTCTTTAATGCATTTGAATGCTTTCATGCAAATACAAAAACTGAAATTAAAGTCCAATGTTGCTATAAATCAATTTTCCTGGTCTATGACCTCTGATCAAATCACTCTCTTAATTTCAGCTTGGATTTGATATTCTCTGATTTTCCCAGAATAATAATTTGGTAATCAGTTAATCAAAAAATATTTTGAAAGATAATTTAGAGAACTTCTTTCCTTCAGAGTCTAAGAATGCGCTGCCATGGCCAAGGTGCACGTATAAGTTACCACAAAAAGCACATCCAAAAAGCGTAAACTGAACCAATGTGACTGGAGCTACCAGAAACTCAAAGCTTCAGACACTCCACACCCTCCACAAACTGGGCTTTGCAAGAGGCCGTGATGGTCAATAAATTCATGCTCTCTCCAAGCCTAAGAAAAAAGTAAATTTAAACATGATATCCACACCAAAACCTTGCCTCTTCCAGCTGAAATGGGCTCTCAGACACTGAAACCAAACATAACTGACTTACTGTAAGAGAGACAGAGAAAAGGAAGAACTATTTTAAAAATCTATCTTGAATGACACTCAGAAGTAGACATTCAGAAAGAACATATAAACAAACAGCACATTTTACAGCTGCATCAGCTCCTATGGAAATCACGGTAAGTAACCCCAGAGTGTATTAATGCAATGTCAAATGGCAGGAGCTGACAAACGCATCAAGGCTTGTAAATAAGCAAAATCAGCTCAGCTTCTTCACCAAGGAAGGACTAGAAAAAACACAGTAGTAGGCCCTGTGCTATTGAAGTGCTTCACAGCACAGTGCTCCAAGCGGAACACCTGTAAGTGGCAAACTTTGCGTGGTGGGGGGAGAAGATGCACAACAGTTACAACAAAAAGGAAGAACGTTGCCATTTGTCTGCTTAATTTTACAGAATGACTAGAGGTTGGAAAAGACCTTTGAGATCGAGCCCAACTGTATCATCTTTACCTTGAACAAATGAAGTTCAGCTATGTGATTCTGGCAATCTCTAGCTCTGCCCAGGCTGCCAGACAGACCAAAGAGCTGCAAAATCAGCTGTTCTTGTGTTATGAAACACAGGACAGGTGGTACAGAGTCCCAAACAGACCTGGCTCTCTGTCACTGGCAAATTGCTAAGGTGTTGCTTTTACCAATTCTGGACTTTCCCTCAGAAATCAGCTACTTCCCTAACCAGTCTAAAGTAGGGTCAGGAAAAGTGATAAAGGTGAAAGAGCTTGACAACAGATGAAGACAGCTGTGGAGGTGGCATTAGAGCCAACTTTTCCATACAGGGTACCGGTTCTGGACCTCTTCTCCAGGCTTCATGCATCACAGCACATATTTGTTATTCTCTCAAATAACTGCAAAACTGACATCGATTTCTATGTATTTCACTGGAAAGCTGAGGGAAGGTTAATGGTTTGCTTTATTGTTGTTTCCTTCTACAGTTATTGATCTTGGCATCCAGAATAAGTTATCTAAGTGTTTTCTTTTTGTTTTCTCATCTTCTCATGCCTCCTTCTAAAAGCTAGTGATGTATGACTTATCTACAAAAATATATTTCTAAAAAAATATTTTGTGGGAAAAAAAAAAGTATATCCTGCAGAAATACAGAGGAAATACCTGCTACAGACATTCTTCTTGAGGAGTTTTTTCAGGCTTACTTTCAATCAGTTGAACACAACCCAATCTTTTCTACTGTGATGAGCATTCCCTCTGTAGTAATTTTCTGCCTTCTACATATTTTTACTTTACCATAACTAAAAAAAAAAAAATCAGAAAAAAGTTATTCTCAAAAATCTATGGCTCAGACCTGTACTAGTCCATTGGTAGTAGGATTTAGTCATGAAACCTGTATAAAATTGAACAGAGGAGATTAAAAATTTCCAAAGACTCAAGCTTATGCATTTAAATTATTGAACTAGGAGAGCTGATGATAAAAAGTCACATCTAAATAATCCTCAGATATTTCAAATATAGCAAATATTTGCTGTTTCTATAAATCTCCTCTCAGCACCTGTCAAGAGCAGAGCCAGCAACATTCAGCAGGCACAGATTTCCAATAAATCCAGTGAATTCGGGAGCTCGCTAATTCCCCTCTCCAAGTAAGAGGAAGAAGAAGAAAAAAAAAATTAATCTCCCACGTGCTGATACAGCACTTCACAGCTCCAGATCCCACCGAGCTTCCCCCAGCTGCCAGCCCTGAGCTCAGCCAGGGGCACAGCAGGGAAGCAAAAGCAGGAGCAGGGCTCAGGGAGCAGTAGCACACAAAACACTGAGATTGAAGGTTAATGTTGAAAGACAACAGGCACGCCATAGTGGGAGGAGAAGGAAAAAGCTCACCAAGCCAGAGCAGCCATGCATTTACTGAGGAGTTGAAGTGTTTTGTTTTTTCCCTCCCACCTATCCTTTTAATGTGCTTTTTTCCTGGGTTGCACCTTTCACCAATTTTGTTTATTTTCTTTCTTCATTATTCGCTTTTTTAGTCTGGTGCTATTTTAAGGTCTACAAAACCCATGCTGTTGGAAGATACTACCTTTCGTTAGCTGAGCCCAGTGGCGTCAAAACTCACACAGGGGACCTGAGCTGCTACTTTAGAGCAAGCCGTATTCAACAAAAATCATTGAAAGGAGACACAGATAAAGCCCTATCGGTGTTTACAACCGTGTTACATTAATGCTACTGTGTCTCCTGCACCTCTAAAGCCTGATACCATTTGTGTCTACAAGCCACTATATTGATGCAGAGCCAGAGTGTCTGACAGGGATGCTAAGCCCTGGGCAGGGGAGGAAAAAAAAAAAATTCAAGTAAGGAGGTATTCATATACCAGTTAAAGAAAAGTGAAGGTTATAAGACTTGTCTGCTTTTCCTTAACACCATGAAAGAAAAGCAGGGTTTTCTTACTTGGATTGAACATGCTGCTTTTTCCCCTTAAGCTGAACCCCAAATCTCTGTGGCACAGAGCACTGGGATTGACCACATCTCACAGCAAAAATTAGTGAGGAACAGTGGCAGCATGCAGTAATGGCAAAAAGTTGGCTATTCTTCCTATTCCATAAGTTGTAAGCTGCCCCAGGGAGGAAAAAAAATGAGAAAAAAATCAAATCAGCGTGGCCTGAAAATGNTCAGCTACTTCCCTAACCAGTCTAAAGTAGGGTCAGGAAAAGTGATAAAGGTGAAAGAGCTTGACAACAGATGAAGACAGCTGTGGAGGTGGCATTAGAGCCAACTTTTCCATACAGGGTACCGGTTCTGGACCTCTTCTCCAGGCTTCATGCATCACAGCACATATTTGTTATTCTCTCAAATAACTGCAAAACTGACATCGATTTCTATGTATTTCACTGGAAAGCTGAGGGAAGGTTAATGGTTTGCTTTATTGTTGTTTCCTTCTACAGTTATTGATCTTGGCATCCAGAATAAGTTATCTAAGTGTTTTCTTTTTGTTTTCTCATCTTCTCATGCCTCCTTCTAAAAGCTAGTGATGTATGACTTATCTACAAAAATATATTTCTAAAAAAATATTTTGTGGGAAAAAAAAAAGTATATCCTGCAGAAATACAGAGGAAATACCTGCTACAGACATTCTTCTTGAGGAGTTTTTTCAGGCTTACTTTCAATCAGTTGAACACAACCCAATCTTTTCTACTGTGATGAGCATTCCCTCTGTAGTAATTTTCTGCCTTCTACATATTTTTACTTTACCATAACTAAAAAAAAAAAAATCAGAAAAAAGTTATTCTCAAAAATCTATGGCTCAGACCTGTACTAGTCCATTGGTAGTAGGATTTAGTCATGAAACCTGTATAAAATTGAACAGAGGAGATTAAAAATTTCCAAAGACTCAAGCTTATGCATTTAAATTATTGAACTAGGAGAGCTGATGATAAAAAGTCACATCTAAATAATCCTCAGATATTTCAAATATAGCAAATATTTGCTGTTTCTATAAATCTCCTCTCAGCACCTGTCAAGAGCAGAGCCAGCAACATTCAGCAGGCACAGATTTCCAATAAATCCAGTGAATTCGGGAGCTCGCTAATTCCCCTCTCCAAGTAAGAGGAAGAAGAAGAAAAAAAAAATTAATCTCCCACGTGCTGATACAGCACTTCACAGCTCCAGATCCCACCGAGCTTCCCCCAGCTGCCAGCCCTGAGCTCAGCCAGGGGCACAGCAGGGAAGCAAAAGCAGGAGCAGGGCTCAGGGAGCAGTAGCACACAAAACACTGAGATTGAAGGTTAATGTTGAAAGACAACAGGCACGCCATAGTGGGAGGAGAAGGAAAAAGCTCACCAAGCCAGAGCAGCCATGCATTTACTGAGGAGTTGAAGTGTTTTGTTTTTTCCCTCCCACCTATCCTTTTAATGTGCTTTTTTCCTGGGTTGCACCTTTCACCAATTTTGTTTATTTTCTTTCTTCATTATTCGCTTTTTTAGTCTGGTGCTATTTTAAGGTCTACAAAACCCATGCTGTTGGAAGATACTACCTTTCGTTAGCTGAGCCCAGTGGCGTCAAAACTCACACAGGGGACCTGAGCTGCTACTTTAGAGCAANATTTTTATATATACACACACATATTAAAGGCCCCAGTTCTTTCAAGAGTTTAGGCTTCTCATTAACAAGTCCTGTTGCATCAAGTAGTAAGATTACAATAATTTTTATTACATTATTTTAATATAATTATATACCACCACCNAAGCCGTATTCAACAAAAATCATTGAAAGGAGACACAGATAAAGCCCTATCGGTGTTTACAACCGTGTTACATTAATGCTACTGTGTCTCCTGCACCTCTAAAGCCTGATACCATTTGTGTCTACAAGCCACTATATTGATGCAGAGCCAGAGTGTCTGACAGGGATGCTAAGCCCTGGGCAGGGGAGGAAAAAAAAAAAATTCAAGTAAGGAGGTATTCATATACCAGTTAAAGAAAAGTGAAGGTTATAAGACTTGTCTGCTTTTCCTTAACACCATGAAAGAAAAGCAGTGTTTTCTTACTTGGATTGAACATGCTGCTTTTTCCCCTTAATCTGAACACCAAATCTCTGTGGCACAGAGCACTGGGATTGACCACATCTCACAGCAAAAATTAGTGAGGAACAGTGGCAGCATGCAGTAATGGCAAAAAGTTGGCTATTCTTCCTATTCCATAAGTTGTAAGCTGCCCCAGGGAGGAAAAAAAATGAGAAAAAAATCAAATCAGCGTGGCCTGAAAATGGCTGGTCATCGCCACAGGTTACAGCTATAAAACAAAGGGAGTGCAGTATGTGTCAGTGTTTGACCCCCACCACTTGCGCATTTGCATCCTTGCCAGTCATGCTTCCTCATTTTGCGGCCATCCCACTACAAACGGCCTTTGTGTCTGCTTGGCATCTCAGCGGAGCTGAGCTCACGCTCTTATCAAGGAAAAACATTGAGAGGAAGAAGGGTTTAGCTGTTGGTTATTTGCCTCCGGGACTCAGGAAAGCCTACAGTCACATTCTCTCTCCCACCCACAGGTTTTCTTGAACACTTTGCACAAGCCACTTAAGCCAAGGCACTGAGAAAACTCTTTGGGAACCCCCAAAGGATGGCCTCACATACCTCAAATGGAGCTCGGGAGCAGGATTCAGAGGCCTGACATGTGCCCCACATACTCACCCACCCAGTGCAGTGCCCACTGTGGCTAGAAACCCACAGGCACTCATGCTTTCACCATTAGCTTCCACTCAAAGCACACTGAGAAGACATGAGGGACCGACCACAGGCATGGCTGCAGACCAGTCACTGCCTGCTGCTGGGAAGAGAAAAGCCCCTTCCTGTTTTCCTTCTCCCCCTCACCTTGAACTGGCATCCCTCTGCCGTTGCTCTGCCCCTCCAGCTCCTGCTGCAAGTTCTCCCTGCCCTCACACGGCCTGGCTGCTCACTAAAGCAGCAGAGGAAACCCAGAGCTATTTTTTCTGCCGGATCGCTTTCCCACACGTTTTGCACCACAAGGCAGCCGAAAGCGGGTGTGAGGAGCGCCGGGCAAAGGGAAGCCGCAGGAGCCTGCGGCTGGGGGCGGGAAGGGGGAAAATGGAAACTCTTTGTCAGCGGGCAAGCTGTAAAGCTGTTCAACACGTGCTGTTGAGCCATACCTGGAACTTCAGGGAAAATATGGCAGCAACTTGAATCATTTTCACTAAAAACAACGCCCACACCCAAGCATCCAGCAAAGCCAAAAACCCCCACACAAAGAGTCCCACCAACAGAGAGAAAGGCTAGGCCTGCACTGTGGGACAGATGCCAGATAAGCCTCTCAACCTCAAAGTCCTCACACCTCTGAGGGACATCAGAGCAGCACATTTTAATACTGTGCCATTTTACAGAATAGCACACAGGACCAAGGCAAAGAAAAACACTCTGGTTTATCTGTTAAGGACAGTCCTTAGGAGGAAGACGGCAAGGTTTCCAATATCAAACTGCTAACAGACTTGAATCCAGTGATGGTCAAGAGTAAAAATACAGAAACTAACCTGAGGGAAAGAACAAAGCCCTTGGGACAAGTATTTCACTGCATGTCTGGGCTAAATGTAAAACTGGCACCCTAGCAGCTTTCATTCACTTCACAATCAACCACCATGACGGCCAACCCACATTTGGTAGGAAACATGTCTCACATGAAATCCTCACTTTATGATGGGCCACAGGAAGTTAGAGTTAAAGATGAAGCCACGCATTAGCGCGATATTACTCAGTGTGTTACTTGTTCCACTCAGTTGCCCATAAGACAGCAAAGGTTAGAAGTCAATGAACAGTAGCATCCTGTTCTCAAATTTAAATATATATATAACATTTTTATATATACACACACATATTAAAGGCCCCAGTTCTTTCAAGAGTTTAGGCTTCTCATTAACAAGTCCTGTTGCATCAAGTAGTAAGATTACAATAATTTTTATTACATTATTTTAATATAATTATATACCACCACCAAAAGAAAAAAAATTTTTAAAAAAACCCCACGCAAAACCAAGACCAAACCAGCCTATAACTCCAGTTGAGACAATCATGTACACTGCCTTTCCCCCCACCCCACCCCAGGCTGAAAGCATTCAAACATGAATTTGGCAACAGCTTTCCCAGTATATCCCATTTGTAAGCTTTGAAGGCCAAGTTCTATAAGTGAGAGATTTGTTGAAATTTTACTCTTCTAATGTCCCTTCCTGCTGACAACAAATTAATTCTCTAACGTTTATCAGTTGAACTTCGCTTTTAAAGGAGGAAGATACTGGAAAATAAATCAATAGAAGCATCAACTGGCTTCCTCAGGGCATTCCCAGCTGCTCTCTGGAAATTCCCATGGAGATGGCAGAAGTGTGCCATGCGCTCCTGATGATACATGGCAGACAAGGAACACAAACTGAAAAAGCCAACTTCTTTTCACTTCTGTATGGCAAACACAGGGTAAACAAAATAAGACTCTCCAAAAGAAGTGTTACTCCTAACAATATTTTCACTCATCTTGAACAATATCTCCATGAAATCTTTTATTCTATGTTTACATATTTCTACAGACCACCTCTCTTAATAGTAATACGAGTTTTTTCCTAATCTTACTATGAGGACATGAGAATCATAGAATCTCCTGAGCTGGGAGGGACCCATAAGGATCAAGTCTAACTCCTGGCTCCACACAGGGCCAGCCAGGTCAAAGCATTTCTGAAAAACTTCATAAATAGTATACATATTAAGATTTCAATACCATTAATATACTATTGTTATTATTATTGCTAGAAAGACTAGCTGAGTCCCATTGTTGATAGAATTCAAAACAGTAATGCATACAAAAAACCCTTCATCGATACAAAGCATCACCCAATCCCAGGCATAAAGCTAAAATTAGAAAAAAACACAGACAGGATTGCTACACAGAACTGAGCACAGTTTACTGAACCATTCTCACTGCAAACCCCTCCTTCAAGTACTTTTTCTCAGAATTCTGTCACTTCTAGAAAAACACCAAAATTAATATTCAACCATCATTTAAGTAGAACCTGTCAGGACAGCACCTGCTGTGTCCCTAGGTAATAAGCAATGCAAATTCTAATCTAGGGGTCAGCACTGGTTCTTCACTAGAAAAATAGGTAGCACATCAAAAATAAGGAGGAGAGATAACAGGGAAAGAAGAAGAAACATTAGTACCATTTTACAAGAAGCAGAAAAAAGAATTAAGAAAACAATTAAGCAGGAAATGGACAAAAGCAAGTTTTAATATACAAGTGTCATGAAGCTAAGCTAATTATCTCTACCCGTAGTATCCCATGGACAAATTCTGTGCTACAGATTTAAAGTAAAATAACATTTTTGACGAATCCATTATGATAAGAATTACACTTAATTCAACACCGTACTAAGCTTCAAGGGTGTTCAAGGCCAGAGGATAGGAGAGCTGTCCCCAAGTGAGGAAGTCTCACTCCCTACTGTGCACTCATAAAAATAATAGCTGCAGTAGAATTATTTCTTTTTCCATCCATACAGATTTCAATCACTGCCTGCAGGCACTCAGAATCACAGAATCAGCAAACTATGGAAAAAGAAATATCACAAGCAAAGTTTACTTAAAAACTTGGGGTTTTCTAATGGACTAGGCTATTCTGGAGGTTACACCTTTTCCTTGCCTCCACTGGTCTGCAAAATCCTCAAAGTAAAGCAAATTTTAAACCTCATTAACAGTAACACCTCTGACCATGTTTGGTTTGGGGTTTTTTTTTGCTATTAGTCTACATTAACTTTAGAAAAGTTGTTGAAAGTTCCTTTGCTTTTCTGAAGCAGTTTTGAATGCAGCACAAGTCTCAGGGAAGATAAGCTGCTTTATCTCACTTTTCTATGCAGCAAAAAGAGTAAGGACCGAAAAGCTGACAGGATATATGTGGGTAAATTTTGAACACTCCCACCACACACCACTTGGAAACACAGCAGAATCTGGCCACGGCAACATGCATCAGTACTTCATTTAAGAGCATTAAAGCATCCTTCCTTTAAGAAAAAAACATTAAAGAGTAGAAGAGACAGAGCTCAACAATAACACTGTTAATAGATGAGGCAGCATAACCTTACCAGAGTCACGATCAACACAGGTACCTAAACACTGCACATTAACATGCAGGGAGACTACGTTTATTATAGGTTTTGTCCTTTTGCCTAGTGATTCAAAGCTCCCCTTAAAAAAAAATGAAGGGCAATGGTGCCTAGTGAACTTTCCCTACCTCATAGCCAGTTAATTTCCTCCTCCTGGTGAAAGTCTGTGTATGCCTGTGTGCCATACATCCTGCTTCAGGCGATCACTGAGATGGGAAAACTGTGGTTCCTTTCTTCCTATTTCAGAGTTTAAAACCAGGAAATACATCCATTATGAATTTTTTTTAAGGAGTCAAATGAGTATTGAAGTCATTGGCAGAATACTGAAAGAAAATTCTCAAGACTGTAATCACACACAAGGAAATAAACATTTAAAAGTATATTAACATAAACAGATACAATGCCTTCCAATTTATCAGGAAACACAGCTAGAAGTAATACCAGAGATGGTGGAACATTCCAAAAACAAAAAAGAAAATAAAATCAAAGATTCTGCAAGTGAAGAAAGGGGGCACAAGGAAAATGCACTATCAATCAAGGTTTTTGTTGCAGACTGCATGTGGACAGGAATACTGCAGTCCTAAGGGAGACCTGACCCTGTTCTCCCTCTTCCATCCTCACTTGGAGGAAAGGGAGGGGGGTTCTCGTTGTTGCACTATCCTACAAAAGGTCTTTAAAGGTCTTGAAATTTAAAAATAGCTTTCAAAACTATCCTGAGAACAGGACAGCACTTCAGCTACAGCCCAATATTCACAGCTTCCTCATAGCTACTCACACAAAAAGCAGCAGCAGATCTTCACAAGCCCATTGAGAAAAAACTGGAACAATTTGGAATTTAAGCCCCAGTAGCTTGACAAGAGAAGGCAAGGCAGTGATTCACACTTCAGCTTCTCGCTCCTGACATAGAGCCTCTCACTGGGAAGACTCCCAAAGCATTTTACAAGCAAACTATTAGTACAAACCCCATTCATCACTGTAGCACAGCCCTTCACAGCTAGAGTCAGAAGCATCTCCATATGGGGAAACAGCTTGGAAAAGTTCAGGACAAGAGACACTACTATAGCATCACACAGGTCATACTTGAAGGAGACATTAGCACTGCCCTCCTCACATCAGAGGGACCCCATCAGGCAAGAAGATTTGGGCACACTAACTGCTGTTGGCAGCTTTGAACAATCTTTTACTGACAAGCAGTAATAAGCACAAGTGGAGAGGTTCCATATGGAGCCCACTGTAATGGGTGTTGGAGTCAATGGTGACCACATGGAACAGCCTCTCACTGAAGCAACCATTCCACTCAAGAGACCAGGGAATGCACCTCACTACAGGATAGACCATTCCAACTCTAATTCACACATTGTGGCACAGCCTCCTGTAAGGGGAGGCCAAACAGACTATGACATGCTATGAAATTAATTTCCTTCTACATGAATAGCCAAAGCAATTTTCTCCCTACGTACAGGGTTATGCCATACACTTCGAAATCAAGCAGCAAGCTAAAGGATTGCTGACAACCCTCCTAACTACACATTACACAGGACCATAGAACTGTTTAGGCTAGAAGGGACCTTCACTGTCAGGTTCAGCCTCCTGTTCAGAGTAGGGCCAACTGTAGGATCAGTTTGCTCAGGTCTGTATCCAGTTGGGTCTTGAAAACCTCAAGAGGTGGATATGGCACAGTCCCCCTGGGTTTGCATGGGCTTAGCTCTCAACTAATCTGCGACACAATCCTTGGCCCCTTGTGAGGCTCCTTAGCCTTTCTTGAACTCCTTCACTAAGCAGAGATGCCTGTGAGGCCTCATTGCTGAAAAATGATGTGAAGGAAGCACAAGTACTTCAGCCTTGCTGGTGTCTGCTGCAACTAATTCACCCACCCCACTCAGCAGCAGGCCTACACTTTCCTCACTCAGCCTCTTCCTACTAGCGTAAGTGGTAGAATCTCTTCTTGTGGCACTTAACACCACTTGCATGCATCAACAACAGTCAAGCTTTTTTAACACTGGCCCTTGCATGCTTGGACAGTGTTTCTAAATTCCCTTTACTGTTTTCTCCTCCTCCTGTATGTGGCCTTCTTGCATTGGAGCTTCATCATGGGATTCCTGCCTAGCTGATCTGGTCTCCTGATTCATCTGCTTGTTTTCCCAAGACTGTAAATACTGTTAAGATTGTTCCTGCATTTGGAAGAGACTGTCCAAGAGCTGCCCAGCTTTCATGAGCTCCTTTGCTTTTTAGAGCTTCGGTGTTATCTGGTAACCAGTTGCCTGATTAAGCTCAATCCTGCTTCCCTGAAGTCCAGGGTCTGACAACCTGCTACTTTCACTTTTTGCTCCCTTTATGATCTTGAACTCCTCTATTTCACGATGGCTACAGATAAGGCTGCCATTATCACTCCCAATCACTTTTGCTTTGTGAATAGCAGATGCAATCATGTGTCATAGCTGCTTGACCCCTCCAAAGCCTATTATATCAAGAAGTCAGTCCTGACACTCTCAGTTTTCCTGGCTAGTTTGCATCTCTGTCATCACCCATGTCACTTTTCCAGTAGATGACTGACACCTTCAAGTCACCCATAAGAACCATGAGCCAGAGGCTTCCTCAGACTCTCTGCAGTCTTTGTCTGCTGCTTCATCATCATCAGGTGACCTATAAGAAACTCCTATCATGATGCCCCCTTTACTCACCTATCCCAGATCATGACCCACAAGCAATCTACTTGCCAGCCATCTGTCCCACAGAAGAGCTCTGGACATTCAAACTGCTCCTTCACTTATAGGAAAACTCCCTCAGTCCTCATATTCCCTTCCTATAAGTCCTGAAGAACCCACATCTGTCTCCCACATCACCGCAATCCTACATGCTGTCCCACCATGTTGCAGTTACTCCAGCATCATGGTGGCCATTCCCACACATGTAGTGCTAGCTCTTGCTTGTTTCCCAGGCTGCACATGTTTCTGTACATGCACTGGAGGGGACATTTCCCTTTCTTATATGAACACCCTCCTCACTGGGTTGGTCAGCTTGTTGGACAGTATGCTTTTGCCCAATGTTGTCGGGGGAATATAACACCGAGTGACCATAAGAGACCTGTTGACCTATAGGCAGGGCAAGAAACATTCCCTGCCCCAGAGAGACAGCAAAGGAAGGGGAAAAGCATGATCACCTCTGCTCCATAAGGGAACACAGAACCACAGAAGATAGAGACAAACAGGAAGTTTATAGCAGCGAAACCAGATCTACAGACACCAGCCCAATGTCTTAACCACAAAAAACTGTTCTTTCTCCCTATGTCATAACTGTCTAGCAATTTGTGACAACACAGGTTGGTTTTAAGAGGGGCTGAGGAATATTTACTATTCCACTTTCTAAATGAGCTTCACTCTGTTTGCTTTAGCCCCCTCTGATCATTCCCTTTAACATTCAACCCAAATCTGGCTGTGGTTTTTGGTGACACAGAAGTGGCAAAGTGGCCACATTGCACATCATATTTTCAGCTTCCAGCCTTAGTCCTGTGAAGCACGCCATATAGGGGATGCTCCTACAGATAACTGTAGAGTGAGAGGTGTTCAGATGCAAGAAACCCACAGCACCTAAGGAAGATTAGCTACCAACTCATAGGCACACCGCCCACTGCAGTGATCTGTTTTTAACTTTAAGAGTTTTCAACAGTGACAGTGGTTTAAGGCTTTAATATCTCTTCTCCCCTCCTTTTCTTGCCCATTACCACTTGCCAGTTGAGAAACCTAAGCCCTGGAAGCAGCTGCATGTGCCCTTCACCACCACCAGCTGCTGTTTAAGCTAAAGACACTGGACATTACACAGAAGCAGTTCAGTGATGCACAGATATATTCACAAGCCGTGGTTGCTCTACAGTGGGTGCAACAGCCAGCAGCACCTAGCAGCTTCAAAATCTGCCTTCGCTGGTTGACACTCTCAGGTGCAATGCCATCACTCAAGATGCTACCTCAAGTTGGCGTAGGAGAAATGCGATGACAACTTCACTGAAGAGAAATGCAGCAAAATGTGATGCTTAACTGGTGATTCTCTTCACAACTCTTACTACAAACAATCAACAATTTAGGAAGTCCCTTCTGCTAGGAAAGTTTTTTAAAAAAACGAAACCTCTACATTTCCCATTTAAGGAGCACATGCTGACACTGCCACCTTGTTAAAGCACATCTAAACCACATTCTTTTGTTAACTTCCAAAGTCCAGAATATAACAAAAAAATTTAATTCTCACAATTTGAATCTAAACACGGGAATGTACCAAGGCAGCAAATTCTCACAATTTGAATCTAAACACGGGAATGTACCAAGGCAGCATTCACTCTGCTACAGCAATTAAATACATCTAATTACTTCTTAGGAAAAAATGCTTAGCTGAGTAGCATGAATACTTAGATGCATTCATCACATAATGATCAGAGTTTGATGTCACTGCAGAACAGAGTTCAGTTCTTGTGGGAGTTCCTATAGCACAGAGGCTTTTCACTTTTTAGGGTGTTGTGAGTTTGTTTTGTTGTTGGGTTTTGATTTTGTATTAAACCTAAACTTCTCTACATTTCTTTGGAAGTACAGACATGCAGCCTGATTTTCGAGACGGTACTAAATGTGGGAAATTATAATGTAAAAAAAGGATTGTTGCATGGTCATTTTTAACAATTAGGATTTGTCTTAAAACAACCTTAGCTATAAATTCCAAAACAGCACACCATCTTAAGTTAATACACAGAAAACCAAGTGAACAAACCAATTGTAAGTAAGAATAGCTGAATACAGAATGCAACTCCTATAGCTAGCAGAACAGTGACCACCACTTCTTTTTTCATTGCAGTGGCATAACTCATACAGTTAAGACTCTTCCTTTGACACCACACTGCACATACTGTGCAATGAGGTCATTCCAAGTTTGCATTTTTTCCCTGTCTTCACAAAATCAAAGAATAATTTGGGTTGGGAAGGACATTAAAGATTATCTAGTTCCAAACTCCCCACCATGGGCCCCAAAGCCCCATCCAACCTGCCCTTGGACACTGCCAGGGAGGGGGCAGTCACAGCTTCTCTGGGCAACCTGTGCCAGGGCCCCACCACCCTCACAGGGAAGAATTTCTTGTTATTATCCAATCTAAACCTATCCTCCTTCACCTTAAAGCCATTCCCCCATGCCCTACCATACTATTTCCAGAAAAGCTAGAAATGCAAGTGATACCCATCTGTGAGCACTTTTCCCCCTCACTTTGACACTATATTAGGTCATAAGAGGTGGGTTAGTCTATGTCCGGTCAAGGCCAATTACATTTGTGTGTTAATATAAAAATGTAATGCCTTCCCAAAATCTGAGAATATAATAGATAAGATGCTCTGAGGAGAATCCATTGTGAAACTTGTGTTTACCAGTCATAGTTTTGTTTCTCCCTTCAAATGGTGCTGTGAGGATCTTGATGTACTTGTTTGTTGGCTATCGTTACCTTTGGAGGTAATAGCTGCATTTTCCCAGGAATACCTATGTGACCCATAAATAGAGGAAAAATTTTATGTATTTAGAGCCAAACCCCTGGAAATCTCTGAAGACTAACACTGGAACCTTAAGTTAGTCGGGGAGCCAGTGGAGTGCACACTGCACCTACTGATACATTCTTTGTGGGGCTTCTATGGCTTTCACTCTGTCCCACACAATAGCAACCCAAATGACACCTCATTTCCTGGCAAGCTGGAAACAGGAGAAATGTATCGTTGTTGCCAGGACATCATTAGTGTTGCCAGGAACCCTAATCAAATAAGGTTCAAGGTTTTATACTACATTCATCACATTAGTGTATGTGGCTTAGATAGAGTGGGAAGGTTGGTTTTTTTTGGCTTGGTTCTCCAAATGTTTCCTCTGTTCTTTATCATTGTGATTTCTCTTGTGCCAGCTTCTTTCCATGAAGATACAGATTTCTTGCTGTTGTGTTGACACTTTCATGATGGGTTGGGTGTTCTTGCTAACAAGAGAATAGTTGAGTGGTGTGTGTTAGTTTATTGTTACCAGATGTGACATCCAGCAGCTGCACAATAGGATCCAGAAATTTGAGGGTGGAGTAGAGTATCAAGGACTTTTCCTCTCTTCTCTGCTCTTCCTCTGCAAAGCAGCAACTGGTAGTGTTTGGTGGGTTGTGTACATACAGGTGGCTGTTTTCCTCATTTAATCCTTCCATTCTGGGACATTGAATCTCTGAAAACACCTTCCCATCCTGATCAGCACCTGGCTGGCAAGCATTAATTTAACCCCTCAAGTTCAGCTTGCCTTCATTTCCCTTCCCACCCCCACATTCGTTCAGGTATGTGAGACAGCTGACAGCTATTCTGTGATCCTTTATCTTTCTCTAACTAGCTTGCTGGACGCTATGGTGTGCAGGGGTTTTTGTGTCTATTTGAGGTACCTAAGGTATTGGGGTGAGAATGGATGAGTGCTCAGGACCACAGGAGTGAGCAATTAATGGAATAAAAAGAACAGAACAGATGATATACCTCTAACTCCAAGCTGTCAGGTAAATTAAGGCTTCAGAGGCCCTTATTTGTAGCTGATGGAGACTTTGAAGTGTCACCCACAGTGATCTGTGCAAGTGACACTTCCTCAGGAACTCTTAAAACTCCATACAAATAATTTTCATCCTTACAAGTAGCTCACTTCCTGAATTTCTTTCCCTTTCCTGAAAATAAAAGGACATGGATTTGATCTTGCTGATCAAATTTAATCACAGTCCTGGAATCAGTTTACGTGTGTTAATATTGTTTATGATGCAAACAGAGCAGATAAGACACTGCTTGGTTTGCTTGAGGCTTTTAGACTGCAGAAATTACTGGCTGGTCCATTTCCTTTCATAGTAAAACAGTTTTCTGTTGATGATCTGAGTTTAAATAAAAATTATATTGCAGTGTTAGCAAAGGAATAGCTATGCTTTTCATATAAAAGCTATGCTTTAAGTTAAATTTTTCTGTTATAGCTGATTTAAAAACTGTTGAATATTGGTGTAATTAGTACAGGGACAGGAAAGGCCTGCTGTAAAAATACTTTAAAAGGACATATAGTGATAGGATGAGGGGCAATGGTTTTAAACTGAAAGAGTGTAGATTTAGAATAGATATAAAGAAGAAATTCTTTATTATGAGGGTGGTGAGGCTGTGGCACAGGCTGCCCAGAGAAGCTGTGGCTGCCCGCTCCCTGACAGCATCCAAGGCCATGTTGGATGGGGCTTTGGGCAACCTGTTTGGTTGAGGGTGCCCCTGGAAGGGGGTTGGAACTAGATAGGTTTTGACGTCCCTTCCAAACCAAACCATTCTATGGTTCTATGATTTTTAATATTATTTTAGTATCTCTACAGGATTTTGTTTTGTAACTGACAGCAGAAAGGAGGGATTCTTCTGCCTCGATCTCATTATAGCAGGCCTCTACTTTAAATAACCACCAATAAAATTACTTTAAACAAGAACATGCCTTTATCAAATTATGTTCCATATGCTTCATTTCTCACTATTAAAAATTAATTGATCTCAGAAGATAGAATATAAATTTTAAGTCCATAAAGTAATTTTTTCACCCTCTTAATTTTCTGCCAGGAAAGGCTTACAGAAGCTGACAGAGGAAATATCAACAGATTCTATAGGCACGTTTAACTAGTATATTTATAAACACCACACATACCTTTGTTTCTTCTGCTGCTTCTTAATAAAGAACAGCAACCCCTGTGTTCACATGCAGGCAGTGTATCCATTGTACATTATTACCTTGGTCCTTTAACTGAAATTAAGTTGTCATTATAGACTCAGATAAAACTCATTTTGATAGACACTCTGGTTTTCCCTGTGAAGAAGTGATACCAAGTATTTTATTAGGCCATTAGTAGAACCTTTTTCGATAACTACACAGATCATTTGCCAGAAACTACAGAACCATTAAACTGTATATTTTTCCCTTCTAGAAGGCCTGTATGAATGCCAGAGGACTCACGATATCTTGAAGAGGAAGGTTAGCTGTTTAGATTGTTTTTTACACCTAAAACCCCTAAACACCTATTAGAATATTTAACTAGCTTGGACTAGCAAAGTATTTCTTAAAGATCTTCACAGAATGTTGCAATCTTTAAATCCCCAAAAGTCTACTTGAAAGCTTAGTGTGCAGTGAAACTGACTGCCTGCCAATCGAGCACACAGCATAAACAAAAATGTAGTTTCTTCTCAAATTCAGAATACTAAGACTTTCAACTGAATTAAAATCAAAATTGAGAAATTACTATTCTTTACAATTTTAGAGAGCCCACAGAAAACCGTTAGAAAACAAACGTGTTTGGTCAACTTATCCGCAGCCTGTAAAAATCAAGTGTTCATTCATTAGCTATTGAAAAATGTTAACTATATTGTTTCCTGTCAACGCATCGGCATTGTATTTCAATGTGTCAAAGCTGCAGCACTTGCAGTCTTCCAGATATGGAAGAAACTAAATGTCATTAATTTCTTATTAGCACAATGTACTGATGTACTTCAGTTTCTGCTCAACTTCCACCAAAGACACCTCCCACTACAAACCAGTGGAGTTACATATCAAAGTCCTGATGGGAGATTTCTACTAGGAAGCTTTTTGCCTCTTTAGCTGTTCTATCTATCTCATAATGGAGGCTTTGGAGACAAAAAAGCTGTTTCCCTCCAAGCACAGATTTCTGAGGCTATGACAAAACACTGTCAAGGCAGAAAATAATATTTAACCAATTGTTTTCTGCTTCATGGCAGAAGAGAAATAAAAATTATGTTTCCAAGAGAAATATTTCATCAATAAAAAGCCAAGGCAAAGCCAGTAAAGGCGATGTTGCATCTCAAAAGGTTTGTTGCCTGTCTTCTGACAATGGTTAGCCACATTCCACAGCTTAAGTACTTTAGTTTCACTAAAGTAAATACATTAGCAGGATTACATCATGACATAGGCAGTCATAGGAATGCGCACTCCCCCCGCCCCCCCCAAGTTAGATTGTCCTCTAATTTTAACAGGTAAAAACGAAAATTATTAATGGTTGACAAAGGCAGTCTAACAAACTAACTCAAATTTACATTAGAACATGTTAAAAAAAAAAATCAGACAGCGGCCAAACAAGCAAGCACAAGACAAGTGTTCAATAACCATAAAGACATTCAGTAAATAGCACCCTGCACCTCATGCACTGCGCCGCAGACCCTACTTAATAGTGCTCGAGACTGCAAACTCTTAAGTGCTAATATTTTTCCTAGGAGACATTTTAACTACTCTAGAGTCCTATAAACCTGATATATTTAGAGCTGTTAAAGGGAAATCTCTCCATTCTGAACTCAAAAGCCAGTCACTTACCACACAGTACATTCAGCTCCCAAGCTTGAGTTGTTTTCACTGTCCTGGCCACTGGCCACCTTCACCCCTGCTGCTTCAACAAAGGAATAAAGCACAGGTCTGTCTACCTCCTCTTGAAATTCACATCTTAATAAAGGAGTTTGAGAGCAAGACCAAAGAGCAAATCAGAAATCCACATGAAACAGGAAAAACCTTGAACAATTGAATTTACTTTGCACACAACTGGAAGGCCATCTCATTTCTCTCAGGGTGAGTCCCAAAGACATCACCAGAAAGACTTTAAAGATATGCTTTTCAGCCTGACTTCATCCTTAGAGAAAAGGTTTCATCTGAGAATCAGATCTTTCCCAGAGCAACAAGCACAAAGGATATCCTTAGTGAAAGCACATATAATCAAACTATTAGAAACTGAACAACAGCAATGCAACATGTCACTGGCAGTTGAGCCTCAAGAAAGTTAGAGATACTAGCGCTGCATCCATGCAACACTCAGTGTCTCCTAGCACTGTCTTCAATTGTCTCTAACAAAGCCTCTTCTGTTTTCATGGAATGGATTTCATGAGTTACATGGCTTTGTTCAAAAGTGTTGAGCCGCTATCAATGGCAGTCAGCCAAACTGCACTCAAACTATCAGGTGCAATGACCAACAATGGGGGTGCACTCCTTGCCCTTAGCTCTAAGATACTTTGTCAGTCCAAGGGAGCAGCGACCAGGCAAGGTGACTGAACAGAATTGCCTGCACCTTTGCAAAAGGAAGCACGGGCCCTCATCCACATCTGTAAGAGCTAAAGCAAAGCCTGCCCAGAAGCATCACTAAGACAGGCACATCACCCAGGAGTCTCAGACATGTTCACAGAGCTGTAGACCTCCTCCCTCCCTGCCTTTTGTTTGCCATCCAGAGGGCCTGGAAGCTGTTCATGTGGAGTCCACATTCCTGGGATCCAGTCACATTTGCTATGAACTAAGTCATGCCTAGATAGTGTCTGCTTGGTCCACAGGTCACAAGGACTCTTATTAGTAAAGAGAGAAAGAACACCACCCAAGGCTAGTTAGAAATATTATATGGCCAGGTATGAGATACAGTTTCCTTGCCTCCTTAGGAGTACTGCCATCACAGTAAGGCATTTAGCAACATGAAAAAAGCCCTCTGTATTTTCAATATTATAGTTTGTGATCCTTACATTCTAGAACCCTCAAACCACTTTTAGGACTGAAACAACGAAATAACACTGACAGCACCACCAACCTGAGTCATCATTCACTTTCCTGTTTCAGAAAAACATTTTTTTCCCTAGACAATTTGTTATGGTCACCTTTCTCAGTAACAAGCTACATTAATTTAGATAAACCGAGCATAAAGCAAACCAGAACAGGGCTAACCTACACCCACAGGCTAGAAGAGCCTGGACTTCTTGAATGACTACTTTGGTATGAAAACAATGAGGGAAATTAGATGTGGGAATAATATACTCAAGTTCCCTGCCTTTTTAATGCATTTCTCCCATGTTTTTGAAGCCACGTGATTAAAACCTTCATTACAAACTACTGGCCTGCATACTATAACACAAGCCTTTCCAGGCTGAGCTTTGACACAAGTTCTCAATGTAAGATAGCATCTCTGTCTTAGAAAGGCTCTTGGAGTTGGGCAAGAGAGAAGGGAAATAGATTTGTCACATCATGGTCACTTTAATGTCTTTATTTTACTTTCCAAAGTAAATACAAGCATTTGCATTAAATTAATGCTGGTCACTTTTTATGTGTTTTCACAAATGCATTTAAGATGTGTGGGTTCTTGGTATTTTGGTTTTAAATGAGGGGAACAGAAGTTAGCACTAAGACACTGAACACATAGCTAGCTTCTATTTTTTTTCAGTTTCCCTTTGGAAGGCAACAACTCTCTGCATGATTAATCTGTTTCACTGCTTTCTTGACAGTTATTTGCATTTGTCTCCTAATGCATTAGCAAGAAAACAACTCTTCCATATTGTTCTAATGCATCAAGTCCCAAATAAGGGGTCATGACCCCCAAGTAGTGCGACAGTAGTTATGACTGGGGTCACAAGCCCAATAGAAGTACACTTGTTTATAATGGTATCTGGAGTCACAAGACCAACAAAAACACAAAAGCTCATAACCGGAACGCTTTGAAACAGCTGATGTAAGAAAGCATTCAAGGCAGGTTTTGAAAGACCATCTTATCTGATACCAAACCAAGAGAAATGCTAACTATGCTCAAATGGTCATTAATAATGAATATTTAATGCCTTATCTGCATGACTGCAGCAGCTACAGCATTAAATTTTAGGTTTCTCAATTTAGTAATGTAGCTTAAAAACAAATCCAATGTAAAACACATTCTATCCACCATGACAAAAGAGAAGCCAGCTGGCAGCTATCAAAATTCTCTGAGATGATCTGCAGAAACATCACATTCTAGTGATTTCAAATAAAATAAGTGTTGTTTAATTTAAATATTGTTCCTCAAAACCAAAGTAGTAGAAGTGAGGTATCAATACAACTTGACAAAAATCTCCATGCAGGCTAGAAACAAGAAAACCCCCCAATTTTAGAGGAAGTTCACCCAAGCTAACAAAGAAATCCCTATTGGTACCACTTATGTTTATTTCTAGGACACCCAGAAGGCCTCACAGCTACACCTACATTATCACATCACGCAGCCCAGGAGAAGCAGACAAGTAGCTCAAGACAGCTGACACTCAACATTTGCACAATGCACAGTTCAGGAGCTTTATTTCAGATCAGCTCCAATATGCCACTAGAGAGGTGACTGGGAGGTGAAGTACACTCTAGGTGTAAGTCTTCTGAATTAGTGTTATCTGAAAGGAATCCAATTTGTGCTCGCAGGATTGCCCTACAACATGGATCAATGTGGTCATGATCAGCTCTGCTTCCTGATGCCCTGACTGCACTCCAGAAGTGATCTCCTGGGCCAAACTAAAACATTTTCATGACAATGAACGACTATACTTTGTAACTTCAACTGGAAAGCATTGCATTTGCTATTGATCTTTATGGGACAAAGCAAAGATGCTTTGATGAAATGTAAAAAAAAAGAGGGAGAGATATGACACTAATTTTAGCCAAATGAAAGAAGGAAAACTAAATAGTACCTCAACTAAAATGGAATACTTAAATCTAGATCCTTTCTTCCTTTTTCCCCTCAAACACTGATGGGAATTATTTTCCTAGGGGGGAAACCACACTTCATACTAACATCCTCTAGCATATGAAAAGTGTGGGTTGCTAGAAAACGGAAAGAAAAGCCTATGCCTTCTGTCACATTGTTAAATAAAATATGTTCACACTTAGAATTTAAAGATGTTAAAAAAAGAGGTAGTAGAAGCATGAGCAAACTATTGGGAGCTGGTCTAATTTTCACTCTGCCTTCATTTTCCACTTTTAGGAGCACAGCCTACGCAATAATTTTTGCTTTGAGGCTTAGAAGAATATATGGGATTTTTTCTTTTTAACTAACATATATCATGGGCTTATGTATTTATTTTTAAGAAATCATGAGCACTACTCACTGTGCGATACAGATGCAGAACAGCTTAGCAAATCCTCCACAAAGCGGTTTCTTTTGGGACCTCCACAGAAATGATTGCCAATATTCAAACTCAAGTTTTCAAACAGGAATAACAAGTTCTTCTCTACTTTTGTAGTCAACTCAACTAAGCATCCTCACACTAGAAATATTTAGCAATTAGCATATTTAGCGTTAGTGGAAACTAATATGTTTCTTTCATTAACTAGACCATGAAAAATGGAAATGCTCCTTTATTGTACTGGGGGCCAAAAAAAAAAAAAAGGAAGCTAGTATCTTTCTCAAGCAGTAAGATATGGAAAAAATACAAAAATAGTAGACTATATTAATACCAGGATGGCTATGCACTAGGTAGTTACTGGGTATATGATGCCCAGTTGTTGGGTCAACAACCTTTTTTTAACTAGAAAAAACCTTGAGCTACTAATTTTAAAATCAATGATGTGAAAATTGTGTCAGCACTAGTGTATCTGGAGAAGTAAAATCATAACTGATGCATCAGATTACACACAATCTGTGGTATTTCATCACTGTGCATGTGAATTCATACAAAAAGTTAAAGTAACTAGTTTAACTCTAGGGTGACATTAAGCAACTTTAACATCCCCCGAGTTCTACTCCCCAGACGATCTCAGTTGGTACCTTGCAGTCAGAGTTGCAGAGGCAAATTTATAATAAGAGAGCTGCAAACCAATAAAGTTGTATTCTTAGATGGCTAAGGCAGCTACCTCTCACCTCAGCTGATTGCTTCAGACTTCGTACCTGTAGCCCTCAGTCATTAAAATTCAACACGCTCCAAAGTATCTTTCAAAGTCTTTACAACTGTCAAAACACAATTTACCTTCTTCTGAGTTGCCAAAGTATGTAGGTTTCCCCTGTTAATTTATACAAAACATCAAGCTGTCAATATGAAAGGCTGCAGTACATCACAGTTAAGACATGGAAACACCATTAAATATTTGGAAATTAAAGCTGTATCTTACACTGCACTGAAGCAAGTGCCAACTGTTTGGCAAAACAGAATAGGAAAACAAAAGCATGCTTAGCCAAAAAGAAGAAAAAAACCCACCACATTTGTCAATTTGTGAAGGCCTTTGTACTACAGGCTTTGTCCAGCCTCCCACGGGAGTATAAACCTGTATTATTGAGCATCATTTTAATTTTTTTCAATAAAGTTATCTTTGCACTGATTTGCTTTGCAAAGGAAGCAAAGGGAATTGAAAACAGAAGTTAGAGGGGAACAGAACACTTAAGAATTCAGACAGGTTAGCACAGGTACTGTGCTTGTTCCAGAAATCAAGAACAGAAGTAGGATACAGGCTGAATAAAGTACAGCCAAATCTTAAAGTGAATACAAACACCACCCTTATCATTTCTGCTCTCCAGGTAAAAAAATGTTTAGATCCAAGCCTGCACCAAGCTCAGCTCTAGCCTCCACATCTGCAGGGAAGTCCTTTCAAAACACACTTAATGTACATAAAACACCTACCATCAAAAATAAAACGATTTTTCATGTTAGACTTATTGAACTCATCATCAGGGAGAGGAAATAAGACTGAAGACTTAGCCCACACTTACAGCCCACATTAGACTGGCTCCTCCATGCCTTCACATCAGACAGAAACTTATCACCTTAAGTTCACACCTCATTTTACCTCCTCATTTCTCTCTCACATCCTCTCCTCCTGCCCCATTACCTTAACAGCTTAGAGCATGGTCTCTACAAACATGCAGAAACAACAGGTGTTTTTTGCCACATCAAAAATTATGTTTACCTTTTTCTTCTAAAAGTAAGATAAGTTCTCATTTTGCTAATAACTGTTTCAGCAGCTGAGTCTTAGTCTTTAAAAATGGGTCACAAGCAAGCTGGGTAGCAACAAGGAATAGCATTATCAGACTAATCTTACTCTCTATGCTATTTGACATTTATGCACTTCATACATGGCTTCATTTACCAACTAAGGTTGGCAACAGTTTAAAAATGCTATTGTGTCAAGAAGAAATATACTCCCTACCTTTGTAAAACAGAAATTTAAGTTGAACTAACTGCCAAGGCTTAAAATCATAGGATGTGGTAGGTCGGAAAGGACCTTTTTAAAGGCCATCTACTTCAGCCCCTCTGCAGGAAGCAGGGACATCTTCACTAGGTTAGGTTGCCCAGAGACATTCCCATTTTATGTCTCCTTGGTCTGCAGACCTTTAACAACATGTAACTGGAATATACAATGGATAACAAGTGCTCTAACATAAATACTGATTCTTGGGACAACATAGCCCACTTCACCTTGTTACACAGGGTTTGGTTTTCACCACCCCCCAACTCCCCCCTAAAATTTTCTTGCTCTTTTTTTAAAGGTAAAAGCAGAAATGCATTACTCCCACAAACACTATCTGTAATCCTCTAACACTATACAGAGTACTACTGCTAGTGATGAACCAGAACTGTCACTGAATTCCTGTAACAAAGACTTCTCTCACCCCCTTCAGAAAATAGTTCACCAATACCTGCAGATGGATACATAATATTTATGATCTGATCACATTTTCAAATGGATAATATATAATTGTGTCATTCACTCAAGTGACAAGAAGCAGAACAGATAATTTACACATACTTCAGACAGAAAGCCAGTATTTTGGTCTCAGTTACTAGCTTAAGACAGAAGTTTAACAGTGTCACTTCTGCCCTCCAAATACCCACTACACACATGACTCATTGCAGCAAATGAGTTAAAACCTGCGCTGTTGCCATCCTGCAAACTTCTACCCACTCCCCCCAAGCCTGAAACCAAGACAGTCCCCTCTTGAAGCTGCAGGAAAAAAGGGAGCAGCATTGGAAACCCGGGAGTACAAGAGACCACAAATCCCAAGGCTTTTTAAGTCTGAGAAAGCACCGTGAATGGCTAAGAAATAAGCCATGCCTGCTTGACGCAGGATGTGCTGCCAGCACAGCCGCCCTGCTGCAAACTGGGAAACTGTGGCATCCCTCAACTTAGCGGCAGCAAGGCTTCACGCTCGATTGATTGTGGATTTTTGAGTGCACAGCTTTACTACAAGCTATTTCCTGGGCTTTGTAGCCAACAGTGAGACAGAAACAAATGGGGTGGGGGAAGGGAGGGGGGAGGGGAGGTGGTCACGGTGTGGGTGGAGAAAGACACCCCAACAAAATACACAATCCAAACACAGCAGAAAGTTAAAAATAAACACCAACTTTCATTAGATTTTTGCATTATTCATTGTGTACCCATCACTTTCAGGGGAGAGGAGGGAGGGACAGGGGAAGTGCCTTGTTGGGGTACAACTGACTTGCACACAAGCGAGAGCAGAGTAGGGTGTTTGCAAAAAAAGCTAGAATCTCCAAGAAGTCCTTCTGCATCAACACAAAATAACCCCATCCTGGCAAGCTCCCAGCATTTACAAATACAGCAACAATATAACAATATTTACACTGTAAACTCCCTGGGACGAGTTACCTTTAAGTTTGCAAAGGTCTAGCAAAACCCCAGCCCTGCCCCTGACAAACTCCCAATGGCTCTAAGCAGCGATACCCAAGGTCTCAATCAGGTTTGTGTTCACCAATTTATAGATTTTACCTCACTAACAGAATATTTCCATACAAGTGAAACTGAACACATGCAGGACTAAAATTATGCACCTAAGTGAAGATCAGGGCCCCGCTCCCTTCAGCCAGAGCAGATAGCCCAATTATCTATTGTGACATTAGCCTGGCACAAAGTGCAGAAACAAACCCAGATCTGGTGTCAGTCTCTGTCGCTGTCATGGATCCTCACCTTTGGCCACTTCACACTTGCTCAACTATACCTTGTGATGAATCCAAGGTCAAAAGGACGATGCACTACTACTAATGCATCCTCTCTTGGCACATGCTCCATGCATAAACAAGTACTTCACATTTGTTTTTAAAACTTAGGAAATACCTTATTATATGCAAATTCATGAAACTTTCCCTATTTTTAGAAGGGGAACCAGGCTGGTGAAGGAGCTGGAGGGCAAATCATATTAGGAACGGCTAACGCAGCTGGGGATGTTTAGCCTGGAGAAGAGGATGCTGCAGGGAGACCTTATCACTGCCTACAACTACCTGAAAGGAGGTTGTAGAGAGATGGGGGTTGGTTTCTTCACCCAGGTGACAAGTGATAGGACAAGGGGGAACGGGTACAAGTTGTGCCAGGGCAGGTTCAGATTAGACATTAGGAAAAAGTGAAAAAGTTCTTCACCAAAAGGGTTACAGGGCATTGGAACAGGCTGCCCATGGAGGGGGTTGAGTCACCATCCCTAATGTGTTTAAAAAAAAAAAAAAAAAGGGGGAGATCAGGTACTTCGGGATATGGTTTAGCACAGAACGGGAACAGTTGGACTTGATCTTAAAGGTCTTTTCCAACCTTGTAATTCTGTGATTATGCTAAATGTAGCCTCAACTAAAGGTGTTTTATTTAGACTGGAGAATGCTTTGCAACAGAAAATCAGTTTTACTCAATTTAACTCCTAATGGGCAACAGAAGCTGTAAGACTTACTGAAAGCATACACACTTGCATATCACAAACTGCTGGATTTTGTGATGTTACCTCAGAAATCAAGGTAAACTGAAGTGGTTAGTATCATCCTGGCATGCAATTATGGTAAAGTGCATTAGCTAGATGCAGAGTTATTTATCTAATATATTTCATATACTCATAAAGACAGTTTGGCTTTTCTGGCCATTAAATCTTTTCTGCAATTGCCTAGATTTTATTACATGTTTTTATTCAGCGTTGTGATTTTAAGGTGTTTTGCAAGCCCATCTCAGTTTCCTGTGTGCTGGAAGCACCTGCTTCATGATCTTCAAGATACTTCTATTTTTTTCCCAACAGAGTCAATGAAAAAGTCTTCTCTAAATTATCAGCATGGTGCAGCCTGGTTTAAGAGATTAATAGTGTAGATTTTTAGAGCAGCTTTAAAGAAAACAAGCCCTCTTACATTCATTAAGTGTAATTGGCTACACTGGCTGCATTTCAAGTGGGTTTTGGTAATTTCTGAAGTTATTTTCCTGTTCTTATGCTATGGCAGTGTTTGTGACACTGAATCATTGCCTATTTATTTACAGTAAGAAATACAGTAAATCACATTCAAAGTAGTCTGCCAAAAAAACTCCATATATGTATGTATATATCCTTGGAAAAGAGAAGCAAGGAAACTCGAGTTCAAATAGCAAAACACACGTCACCAAGTCCATCGTCCAGTCACTCTATTGACTGCAAAAAGGAAGAAGTTTCAGCTTCAGAAATGGAGCATACTAGTACTGCCTTTCAGCATCTTTAGTAAGGTCCTGGAATATAAGGTTTCAAACCCAAGGTTTTATAAACCAAACTCATTTACGGTTGATCTGATTTTTTAAAAAAAAAGTTAAAACATTTTGAAGTCATACAAAAGCAGAAATAAAGTGGAAGCACATTACAGGTGTGGAGTACATAAAGCTAAGTTTACCTGAAGAAACAGAAGATTTTCAGAATTTCTAGAAATACACTATAAAAAAGTAATAGGAGTGACTGGAATAATGTGATACGAATGACCATAAGAAGAATTGGGAGAAGTATGAAGCCATAAATTCATGCTTAAAAATCCTTGAAAATTAATGAAGGGATTAAGAGCGATCACTGATGTCATTGCAAGCAATATGCCAGACTCAGCACCTTTTTGGGAAGCTGCACAATAAGGAAAATGCTTATTCCATCCTTTGTCACTCTCCACACATCCGGGCACAAAACCTTTGTTATGGGCTTCCTGTTAAATAAAAATATCAAAGAAATGACACAGAGATGATGCTGATTGGCAGGCAATTTCTAAGACATGGCAAGTTTCAATCTCCAGATACTGTCTCAAAAAAACACCAAATCTTCTTAAAGTTTAATCCTGGTGGCTTTTATATTGACTTTTTGAAGGCATTACTGTCTGAAAGTTGCACCTTTTTTTTTTTTTCAGACTCTGGCAAAGAGGTGAGAAGTTGACACAAACAAGACATTAAACACACACACACAGACCCCACAAACACCCACACAACTAAGTCTACCAAACAGAAGGAATAAACCACTAACAGACAAAAGGCAGAGTTGGCTGAGGCAAGCTCAAGCCCAAAGATGAATATTCAGCCTACAGCACCTTTCCCTCTCCCTTCCAGGGGGCTGAGGGATGTAGAGAGACTCACATCAGGAGACAAGAGTGGCAAGTTTCTTTTGGCATAGATCTGTTCTTCTACCTGTTGTGGCTGCACTAGAGATGGTGAGCCCTCTTTAAAGGCAAGGATGTTAACTGTTTAGAAAAATATAAACAAATACACCTTCAGGTATGAAGAGGAAAGCACTTTCAGGAAGCACTCACTGGGAACATCTTTCCCAAAGACAGATAGAGCTTCAAAAGACATGCTGCTCCCCTATATCCTCCCCATTCTTGCTATCCAATAGCAGAAGACCANCCCCACCCGGTCAGGCCTTCCCTACCCTCTGCGGGTGCTCACAAGCTGTGTCCACGCCCAAGGCAGAGGACCAGTGGTACGGGCAGAACCCTCACATCATAACCTTCTGCACCACTGTTCACAATTCAGCTGGGTATTTCATGAGGTATTTCCTCACATACCAACCATACAAGCCCAGAGGTACTCACACAAGCCCACCAGATAAACCAGGTGATCGTACTGAGATCCCATGGTAAGATTTTTCTTAACATATATATAAATCTTACAATTTAGGCTCTGCTGCTGAAGCTGATGAATTACATTGCCATTCAGTATATATAAAAATCAATATATGATATAGAAAGATATTTCAGATGCACTTCACTGCCTTCAGAAGGAACAGAGTTAGTATGACATGTCTTCCAATGATCAGTAATTTCTGGAAAACTATCATGATCTTGACATGTTCCAAGCCTTACATAGGGAAAAGTGCTTTTTTAACCTTTTACACAACCACAGCTGAACTTAAGAGGGGTGGGGGAAATCAATCATGTGGCATCCCTATTCAGCACATTACCAAACAAAACCATCTTATTTTAAGAAGAAAAGTTTTGCTTTGGAGGCAGCACAATGACCAAAGCCATGCCTGGGTAACAGGTTGTTATGCTTATGTTCTTCAACTGTGTTTTCTTAGTGCCCTATACATTTAAAATTCAATGTTTTCTGTTATAATAGTATAGTTTGGGCAGAAATGTTCACAGGAGGCAGGGAAATATCCCCAGTCATTTTCAAGGAAAGAAGGGCCACATCAAAGACTTTCATTTCTTGTTTTGTACATCACCACGTGTTCCTCCTGCAATTAAATTGATGGGTGAGGGTCGTCATCACCGTCAGGACAAGAGTGGAATTTCTCAGCTAAACAGTGAAGCATGCTTGTGGACCAAAAAAAAAAAGGTGGACAGACCAAGATGAATACTGGCAGAGAAACCAACTGAGCTGCAATAAACACTGGGGGGAGGAGGGGGAGTACTTGCCACAGCATCACGGTCTTGCTTCTGCTGCAACAGCAGCATCTAGCTGATCTCACTACAGCGTTGGATTGAATAAACTGAACAGGAAGTACAAAAGAAAAAATAGACAAGATATGATTTATTATGTACTATGCAAGAACCACTGGTTTAACTGTCTGCATTTCAGTACATCCTGACAAAAAGAGAAAATATCAGTATTTATCATAAAGCGCCAATTCTTGGCCGGGGGGGGGAGGAGGGTGGGAAGGAAGGGGGAAGAACAAAAAAACCACACCACACAAGCTGCACTTGCTGCTCTATAAAAAAAAAAAAAAAAAACAGAGGAAAACACATTTTGGGACAAGTAACATGAATACACGGGTAGATCTTCAAAAGTTACAAGTTTGCTGCTCAAATATTTAGCTGAGCCAGACCGCCTTTTCAATGCTATGAGAATAGCATGGGTCCCCCTCTAATGAGTGGCAAGACTAATAAATCATGAACAGTGAAATCATGAGCTCCGAGGGGGGTCTACCTCTTCATCTGCGACAATTAATGTGTCACCCTCACAGCAGCCCAGAGGCAAATTCCTTATGCTATTTTTTTATGCATGTATTGTTTTAAAACATATCTCTCCTGAAATTACACTTGACATTTCTTTAATGGACTGACTTGCGCAGCAGCCAACCAGCATCACAGATTTAAAGAGAGCCATGATAAAGATCTTACAAGATTCACCTAATGCTCTGTTTTCCTCCCAGTATAAAGGGATATTTCCTCACCCTGAAAAAGGCATTGAAGTATCTTTTTTACTTATTACCAGTAACAGCCACTACACGGGGAGTCATTTTTCTCAAGGTCAGTCATGAATTTTTCAAGATTAAAAGCAGCACAAAATAGTCTATGGTTCTGACCTACATTCACAAAACAAGGGAATATTAAGTGTAAACAAAGGAATAACAAGGGAATGATGAGATGTAAATACCCACTCCACGGTAGACACAGAAATCAAACGGCTCACCTTAGGGAAGCCTACCCTATATCTAACTTTTAGGTTAGCCCTTGATAAAGATCACAGCCCCCACCGTTTGCCTAACACTTCTAAGTTGTTTCAGTACAATTTTGTTAAATACCTTTGCACATTGCTTGCCTGCAAATAGACTGCAACTCATGGCACTTCCCTGGGTGCTTTGCTCTCTTACTTTCACTGTATATTTTGCAATATCTGCAGACAAGCAGCAGTGCTCACATAAGTTGTCTTACTAAAAAAATCAGTTGGATCATTCCACAGACAAAGCCTGAAAGCTTGTCTCTCCCTATAAATGAAAGGAGAGGAAGAGGTTTATAGCAGTAAATGAGGACTTTGACAAGGAAGCTGCAGCAGTTTTCTGCCAGGGGGTAGGACACTGTCCTCTCCCATCCCACTCCTGCCCAAGGACTGCCATCTGTGTAGCAGAGACGGCAGAAGAGAATGCACGTCCTTGCCACCCTCATCATATTAATTTAAACCAGCAAAGAGGACACCATAACACTAAGTCCCAAGAAGAATAATCATTGCCTGGGTTTTATACTGATTCACCTTACAGGAAATAATATAACTACTCATAAAAGCAAGTTTTTCTTTTCTTTTTGCATCTCACTTTAAAAGCTGGCAATCTACAGTTTTGCCCTGCCAATCAACACTTATAAATGAGCACATGCCAGTAGGCATGCTACTGAAACGGTCTTTCTTCTGCAGACACTATCCGAAGTGGGAGGTGAAAAGTAGTCAAGAATTTTTCAACACCTGGGTTCCACAACATTGCTATCTCTACCATCATACGTCCAAGACAGGAGATGCACAAAATGAGAGCAGGTCAGCAACTTACAGGGAGGGCCTGAGTGGGTCCGAGTCCTGTGAACTCTGGGAGCTAGCTGCTATTAGAGATCAGGAATGAAGCTTAAACAAGAATTCACAACCTGACTCTGGCATCCTACCCAAAGGCTTCAAACTCCAGCTCTTTCACAGCAGAAATAATTTTGCTGNGGAGGGGAATCTGTGATAAATGGCTAGGAGATCTTCAGCTATCACACAAATTTAGCACTTTAAATCAGTATTTGAGATATACATCCTGAGGTTCTGAATCAAAAGGAAAAACCCACAAACACACTACTTATAAATACAGGAAAAGACGGAAGAGTGTCCCTGGCTATGTTTCCCACTCTCACTACTATTTGTAATACGTTGAAAATTCACAACCACATCTCTTCTTGCATCAGGCTCTGCGGCTGCTTTTTTCCTTCCAGTGACTCCAGAACGGACCAACAGCCTAAGCATGCGAATGCCACACTACAGCGTCACCGGTGCCTACACGCTGGGACCGGAAAGGCTTTGGAAAAGATCAGAAAATGAGGTGTCAGAGAATTGCATTTGCATGTCAGAGGCTGCTTTGTCAGAGGGCCGTTGACACACTTTTCCGAAGTCCTAAGAACTTATTGCTGGCTACTCCTTCAAACCACAGAAGTCTGATGCTCAGCTGCCCTGCAGAGACTGCAAGCCCAGGAAGAGAGATGCTTGCCATAGAAAGCAAGGTCTTATTTTTTACATCCCCTACTACTCCAGCAGCAGCCCACTAGCACCAGCTGGCCACATACTCTCAAGCAGCACGGCAAGAACGTAATTTCACAGAGCTGCCTGCTGCCTCCAGTCCCCTGTCCGACATCCAAATCCTTGTTGCACAGGTACGGTAACGTTCATGCGATTACTGGAGGCTTCCTGTGACAGCATAAAAGAAAAAGAAGGCAACAGAAAACGCCTGATGAGGATCGGGCAGAACAGACACACGCTGAAGGAACAGAAGAGACTATTATGACTTATCTCTTCACATTCGCACTAGAGAACTCTACCGGACTACATAAAACTAATGAAGACCTGTATTAAACGTGGAACCACTCCCTCTAAGTAATGAGTACACGGGCATTAAAAACCCCTGCTGCTCTGGTCGAAGCAGATGGGGAAATGCTTGGCAGCCCTGTTTTTGAATGCATCTGGTAGTCAAATGTCATCTTTTCACAAAGCTCCTTCTCAGTCTCTAGACAGAGACTGCTGGTGTGGCTCCTCAAGCTGCGACGGACACAATGCAAGCCTCCATGTAGCCACTGCAGACTGGAGCTCTGACATGCTTAAAACCTTAGCAACCGTTTAAATCGTGTTTTTTCATGCTACCTGGCAATAAGAAAACAGGATACCTTGGGCTGGATTTGCAGAATTGCTGAACAAGCTTCCTGAAAGAAGTTATGTGATGTTGAGCCACGTACCTGCAAATACACCAGAGATCAGCAAAGCAAATAGGACTTGTGACCAGAGAAGCTTTCATTGAAATGCTTGTTTCATCACCAGTGGAAAAGTAATCACTGCCATAACACCAGAGGACAGTTTTAAGTGCGCATAACTCCGCCATGAATATTTTACATGATTCTGCCCATACTGACTTAAGCTTTTCTATATGTTAATTGGTTGTTTAAATTTTTTTTTTAAAAAAAGGCTGATTTTGGGTATTCCACGAAAATAACAGTGGCTCCGAATTCAGCACGAGAAATGTTTATGAAACAACACACGTTAATGAATACCTAGGGACCCTTCATTACACGAACCCGTGACAATAGAGCAACGGTTAGCGCGAATGCATATTTAAAGGGCCTTTCATATGCATATGGTCCCGCTCACAATGGGGACGCTGTGGCCAGCCCAGTCCCAGCCCGGCTGGGGGGATCTTTTGTCCACCGACTCGGCCCTCACAAAGCAAAGGGCTGAAGCAATGCAGCGCAATGACTCCTTCTGGATGCATCCATCGTATTTTATATATATACACACACTATATATATACACAATGCCCCTATATATATATAGGCATAGATATACATCACACGTCCTTACGGTTCAGGGCAGGCATCTGTACGAGACCCAGGGTTCACGTGCAAGGGTAAAAAAAGATGGTTCTTAAAACGGGGAGAGGGCACAAGGCAGTGAGCAAGGGATCGAGCAGTTGCAGTGCTCCAAAACCTTCACGTCAACTCAAGTGTATTTGTGAGTGCATGAGCAGGGATGGAAACACGGCCGCCGTGAGAAATGCTAGCCCTTCAAAATGGCAGGCTTAGTTCCCCCCCACGCCCCCCGCGATTTGGCTCGGAAAGCAGCAACAAGGCAAGTTTGCACTTGAAATTAAACGCATTCAAAACTAAGAGCGTTTTTCACGAGGTTCCCGGCTGCCGCAAAAAGGTGTCTCAGGCAAAAAACAAAGCAAGTGACCGCTGTGAGAACTCACTGGGACCCAATGCATAGGAAGGAAAGGCTACAAAAGGCACCCAGTAAACTAGCAAAAAAAAAAAAATAGGGTATTTTATCCCAAAGCAAGATGAGGAACAAGCAGCTACACTGCAAGTAAGAGGAAGTTAAAATGTTTTATTGTGTAAATAGAGACAAAACTAATTTTAACTTGATTACATTCCTTTAAACCACCAATTTCAGCGCACAGTTTCTGCAACAAACTTGTTCAGATTATGATCTAAATTCCTATCACAAACGCTTCCCATGATCAAAACTGTTTATCGAATGTGCACAAATCCTTAGAACAAAAAGGAAGAGCCATAAAGGATAAATGCAACTAAAAACCCCTCTACTTTTTGCAAATTTACTGTCCTTAATTTGTATTTTCATAGCATTACTGGCTTCAGAATCTTCAAAACACAATACAAACCATTAATCACCTACCCGTTATCAACCTTCAACATGTAACGTGTGCTTTAATTTTATGCTACCTCGCATTGGCAAGAAGAAAAAAAAGATGCTTTGAAATATTAAATAATTAAAAATTACATGCCTTGCCACCGAGGTCCCAATGAGATGTTTGTATCAAATTCTGCAAGTTTGTTGCTTTATCAGCTGGTTATGAAGAAGGATAAAGCTTTCAAAAAGGTTCTTTAAAGGCTTATATTATTCAGCAGTTACACTATTCAGCAGTTTTCTGAAACTATTAAGTTACACTCACATTTCCCACCCCCCTCACAAATTGCAGGTCTTTGTTAAACATTCTTTTAGCTTTTACCACGGCAAAGAAAAAAAGCGATGAATTGTGGGATGCCTCTTACTCCGGGGGAGAGGTTTTGAATAGAACAGCTGTTCAGAGGCCAGGCAAAAAAACACACTCCCCTCTGAGAATAAGGGGCTTTTTGTGGGGCAGGAATAGGAATTCAGAAGAAGAATTTATGGAATTGGGTAGGTACAATAGGAGGTTAAAGAGAGGACTTCAATCAAGAGGAAGGGGAGAAAGAAGAAAAGGTACCTCTGCAAAGAGAAGGGAGACATCACCACCAGACCAGCAGGGAGCAAAAGGCTGAACCATTTGTTCGATAAAAATATATAAATAGTTGCTGGACCAAGGAGAGGGGACCTTCACAACAGCCTTGGCCCCGACAGCATGGGTCTGCGCCATGGCAGGGCCTCCCTTCCACTCCCCCTTCTGCAGGCTGACACCACCTCAGCAAAACACCCCCCCACAAAAACCAGCCCTGTGACCCGGTGGGTCAGATGCCCTCCTGGGAAGGTGGGAAACAGGGGGGCTTGACTGTTTCCTAGTGAAAGGAAGCAGTGAACCTGCATTCAAAAGGGCCTGTTTCAGAGGAAGAAGTGGGCTGCAGTTCAGTTTATGCAATCCAGTATTACAGGCCAGCACTGCACACACTCTGGGTCCCATCAACTTGCAAGACGTTAAAACAAAGCTTTGTCACACTTGCCCCTTACATGCAATTTTCTTGCCTCAGATAGAGGGGAAAAATAATACAGATGGGTCACTCTCAGGCAGTAAATACCTGAGGTTCTGAACCACTATACAACAAGCAGCTCTCACACCTGTGTAAAGGCATTGTTAACAAATAACAACTAAAAGAATCCTGTGTTGCAATGCCCTTGAATGGGTATCCGTGTTTAAGGGTTAATGCTCATCAACATAAGATGCAGGACAGTGCCCCCGTTTCATTGCCCAGGAGCCCAGCAGCTGCTTAGATGACAGAGAGAAAGCGCAGCATCCTGCCCAGGCAGCTTACGTGCCCCTATAGCTACATGGGAGTTACCATAACACAGTAATTTTCAGAATTTTACTTCAGTGCAATGTACCCCACAGCATACTTACAGATAGTTTATGTTGTAAGAGAACATACAAAATGTCAAAGCAGATTGGGGTAGTTACACAGGTACAAGCCTGCACCTTTGCATAACTTTACACTGGGATTAAAATCGGAGTTTTCAGTTAGAGTTCTTTGTATTTCTTAGTCAAAACAGAAATAACAGAAACTGACAGGTACTGGAGCTGAAGTCTGAGCTATGAGGTTGGTTAAGCACACTCAAATGCCTGAAACTGGATTTTTTTGTGGTGGTGGAAGGTTACCCAGCACTCACTGCTTCAGAGGGTATTTCCACAAGCACGCTGCATTATCAGTGGACTAAGAATGCAGCACCCCAGACAAAAAGTGGATGCTATCCTACTAAAAAACCCGACCAGCAAACACAAACTAACCAAACCAAAACACACACAGCCCACAGCTTGAGGCCCTAATTCACTGCAGCATTTCCATGCCACTGAAGTTTGATGTTATTTAGCCACATATTTTCCATGCTTTCTTGAAACAAGGCTGGTATGTGAAAATATTTAGCAGCAGAAGTGAAGCTTGTTGCTCTCTACATAACTGATACCCAATGATTTGACCCAGCTAGAGTGCTGTGAGATCAACCCCCAGTTGTTCCTGCCAACCACCCCAGTGCCACCAGCACTGATAACGATGCTTTCTAATCTTCCAAAATAAGCACTGGGCTACATGGCAGAGAATGAGTCTCAATGCACCTGCACTGCACAGACAGGAGATAATTTACAATAATTTGTCAGGATTAACCTTTTGATAAGGCATAAATTTTTCTAGATTTAAAGCACTTAATAAAGGTGCAAAGGTTCATTTATATTAAGCAAATGCTGCATCAGCAGTTTGACAGTAGCAAAATTTCAGATGCTGAGAATATCTACTACTCTGCTGGCCTTAATCTCTATTGCAATAAAATGAAGCTTGGCATTTCAGCAAGGCAAGATATGATTCATAACTGGCCATCATTCTTATTTAGCTTTGGAAATGTCAAACAGTATAATTAACAGGAGATACTCGTGGGTTCACACATTCCAGATGTAAAGATTTACGTGGACTCTGCATCACCAAACACCGACAAGTTATTTGTAGCCACATGTTTTAAAACTGCCTTTATAGTTTCATCACATTCAGCGCAGCCAAACAGAATGAGTCAGATGTGAACAGTGCAGTTAGTGCTCCTGACCTTATCCAAGATAATGAACCAACATCGTGTTTTATTCATTATCTTTTTGCATTCCAAATCCAGCTGTTTATAAACATATCAATAAAAAAAAAAAAATAAATTCTGTGGCCTGTTGTTCAAATGCAACTTAGATTCTTCCTCAAAAACCAGCCCCTAGAAGCCTACAATAAATGATACCCAGTTCTCAGCCATTCACACCACCTACGTTTATATTTACAGTGCTTTTCTTCACTCCACTGAAGTAGGCAGGTATTTTTAGTCATGCCATGATGCATATTTAAAAAGGGATTGAAATAAATACTCCTACAGCGTTTCCATTTGAAGGCTACACATCCCACATGCTCTTCTGCTGGACCGAACCACACATAATATGGTGCCAAAATATTTTCTTGCAAAACAGACACATCCAAACGTCACCCGACCAGAAGCTACCCTGATACTCTGCCAAGAGCCCAAAGCAACAACTAGTCACTATGAAACAGTCATCTCCCTTGCTCACACAGAAGGGAAACCCTTCCACACAGAAATCACAGGCCCTGGGTATGACACCGCACCACATGGTGAATCCGCATTCATCACAGGCCATACCCGTGTAACGGAGAAGCAAGAAGCAGGATTGCCTTGTAGATTTAATCATGTACCTCATTAAATCTACTCTGGTTCTTGCTTTTTCTTAGCAATCAAGAAAAGAATTTACCAAGGAACACTCTGATACCTAAAAGGCAACTTGATGTTTTCAGCTTTACTTGCCAATGACAAACATTTTCATAATTTCAACACATTGAAACACTTTAGCAGTATCTAGACTCACACATGAGAATATGCCCAATTACTAAGAGCGTTCAGTTCATCAGCCTTCAAACTTTCTGCTGTCCCCTGTAAAACCAAAAATATTTTCAGAACTTTTTCTTTTGAATGACTACCTTGTTCTCCTCTTTGGGGCGTGCAGAATACCTTAATATACAACTCATTAGAATCATGTGTGTGACCCATAGAGTATCAAGAATAAACTCTGAGCAGGGTATATAGTTGTCTTCCAGCTATGACTACTACTGGATATTTTGCAACCTATAGTCCAGAAAAAGTGGGTTTTACTCAGAACAAAATCTAGACCTCAGTGTTGGCCTTAGTAAGAACAAATATAATCACACATTTAAATACTTTGCTAGAATTAAGGTCTATGATACTTATCCCCACTGCATGGATGAGTCTACCAGCATGAGGCAAGGCAATAGATTTAGAAATTAAGGCATAAAGGTTTTTTCATTTGGAGTTGGAGGAGGAGGGTTTGGGTGTTTGATTTTGTTTGACCTTTAGGATTGGGAAGAGAAGGGAAAGAGCACAGCAGAAGAAAGGAAGAGATATCATCTAGAGGTTTGTTGGGATAATCCAGTTTTTAATCCTCCTGTTTGGTTTTTTTTTGGTTTTTTTTTTTAAGTTTTCTTCCAAACTGTCACCTTCTATTTACTGCTTTTGTTCTTGAACTACAGAAAATTAAACAACCATTAAAAACGAAACACTCCATTAATTGAAAATAATAGATAAAATACTACTAAACAAAAAGTTCTATATTTATGAAGTGGAAGTGAAGAAAAACACCCCACACTTAAAAAAAACACTAGTTCCTCAGATGAAATTTAGACATCAGATTCATCACAGAAAAAAATTATTCTAAGCAAAGTTATGTTTGCATCCTTCAAATATTTGCACAGATCCTTAATTCCAACCCTATCAGTAATGCCATTTCACAAGCTTCCACATGCAATTACAAAATACATGCTTCAAGATACATATTTTGTTCATCTGTAGACCCACTGAAAAGGACCTCTAACTTCAAGAGGGTAAAAGGCAGGTAAAGACAAGGATAAAATTAGTCCTTATCTATATAACCATGTCAGCGCTTCCAATACTTATAAATGAAAAGGAAATACCCTTCATAAACTCTTGCCTTGATCACAGTAAGACTGTTTAAATTAAGGAACTTAAATGCAACAGTTCTAAACAGTTTGCACCAATCTTAAAATAAAAAAAAACCACACCAAACCACTCAAGCTTGTTTGGTTTTATGTTTATTTTCCTTTAAAAAAAATTCTCCTCTTAGGGACCTTCAAGACATTTTCATTTGAAATTCATTATCGTCTTCACAATAACTCCAGCACTTTGCCAGAAATTCTATTTACATTTAGTGAATGTGATTGACTCTGTAGGTGACCATACCCTGCAGTGTTTAAAATTAGTAGATCTTCACCTACTACACCCGGTGCTGTCTTGTGCCAGAAGATGAAAAACAAGCTCTCCTGTCTTCTCTTCCAATTTGCTCTTAATTTTGAATGGAATAGCTACTATAAGGAAGTAAATGGAAAGAAAATATTCCCTCTGTATGAGCAGACTGCCGTTGTCAAATGCTCACACCTCAGGCATAAATCCAGCAGCCTCCCACCACTCAGCAAGCTGATTTTCTCTACAAGTTCAACAGTACATTTATTAATTTCTTTTTTTTTTAAACTTACTGTAATTTCCTCAAGCTTAAATAAGCTCATGCCTCACTCTCCAGTCAGTTTTAAACTCAATGTTATTTCAAGAAAATATTGAACTATTACTTTTTTAAATAAAAATATTTTCATCAACTCAGCCTTACAGAAAGGGGCCTTTGTAAATAATAGATTTCATTTTTATCTCGAAATAAAAAAGTATGTATTTTACAGCCTTTATCTCCCTGCTCATACAAATCAACTGTTGTGATTTTATTAGTATATTTGGATATTGAAGAAACACAGAAAAAATTGAAGCCTACCCAAACGTTTTGTACAAAAACCACTCAAGCCTCAGAACCAAGTTACCAACGACTTATCCTATTTTTCTACTTAGCATTCCTCACTACTCCTATGACAGTTTAAACTTTTTTTTTAAATGCAGAAAGATTTTTTTTCTTAAGTCACAGAGTTTAAACAAAATTGTCTTTTCACTGCTTTTATACTGGCAAACAAAAACTAGCCAAACACAAAACTCACAAAAGTAACAAAACCACGGAGTAGCTCCATTTGAACCTAAAATAGATAATGCCATCCCACCCATATCTCCATGACAGCAGAAACACACTTAATACCTTGACTTCACTCCTAACACTGAAATCCTCCATTGGGACCATTTTCACTACACTGTATATAGTGTATGTACCCTTCTTTGTCTGTAGACATAAACCCAGGCTTTCAGAGTTACTCCCTCACAAACAAAAACCCCACACTCCACCACCAAAGGCTTGTGAATAACAGCCTGGAAAGGCTTCACGTGCTGCTCTGCAGCATTTTCATTCCAAGGTCTGCACGAATAAAACCCACCAAATCGAAAGAATGAGAAGTGCATTTGTTTGCTAGGTCCTACAGCTCATTTTTTAGTGAGGTAACAGACAATGTGGAACTGGGGTCCGTTCTTCAGCCAGCCAGGCCAGGCACAGACAGCTGCCCACCTTTAACCTTCCCCCAGCAGTCTCTCAGTGCACTTGTGAGACCTCCCGCAGTAGAGTGCGGCACAGCAATGGGACTCAAAAGGCAAGCAGAGCCATGCTAAAGCCTTTGGGGACAGATTAGATGGCTTATGAAATGCTGACAACTCATCTTAGCCCTACTTCCAGTGGAGCATGGCACAGGCCAACCTCAAGGGCAGCAGCAGGTTCCCTTGCTCCCCGAGGAAGACAGACACCACCCCCCCAACCCCTCCATCCCCCTTCTGCACCACACAGCCGGTCGCAGCCCAGCAGCTCCTCTCCTCCACCAGCTCTTTCAGTACATACTTAAAACCCCAATCTGGACAAAAAGCAGTTAGGAGATCTTCCAGTTGTACCAAATCATCACACTGTGATTTTAAAAGAAAAAGCACCACCTCTTCCTCCTTTTATGGCAGAGCAGTAAGTGACAGCAGGATTACCGTGGCATGTGAAAACCACATGAAAGGACAGCTATTGTTAAGAAAAGAATTAACTCCTTTAAACTCTGAGCTAAAACATTTCTTCACCTTCTAGCAAGGAATTTTTCCCATCATGCAAGAACACCACACAATCAAGACCACTAAATTTAGGAAACGTTTCTCAGTTTGAGCTAGGTAATTTTGTTAGAAAACACTTGGAACCAGAAGTCTGACTCATCTTCTAAACAGCTTTAATGACTCCTATTTACAATTACCTTATTTATAGCTCAAGTAAATTAAGAGATTTCTAAGTATTTCTCCAGAAATACATTTTTCCCCAAAGAGTTGTTATACACCAGAAGATTTATTTTATTCTGTAAACATAGCCAAAATCTTTGCTTTAAGCATTAGACCCAGCTATAGAGATGTAAACTTAATAACACCATGTCATAATTTCTAAACTCAGACACATGTCAGTATGTAAAAGCTCCATGTAGATATACACTAGCAGTGGAAACAGAGGACAGACTTCATTTCAATTTAACTGGGCAACCTCGCAACATATATTGTTCTTCTCACTCGAGAGAAAGGAACAAGAAGCAGAAATACCCTATAAATACCCTACTGGATTATTTAAGCATTAACTGAAGAGTTGATAAATAAGGCGTTGTATAAATACTAAAGAGACAGAGCTAGCAATGCAAGTATGATCACTTACTGGGATAGCACAGTGGTGCATGTGACACGCTGGCTGGACCAGAACACACCAGCCAGCATGTCACAACTATAAAAAAATAAACTTCTGAGCTGGACCCCTTCAAGAGCACCTCAATTTGTTTTTCTTAAAGACCTACATAAATCTCCACCAGGTAGTTCTGACTGGATAAACAAACTATGACTCTCTCAAGAAGTACCTTTTTTGTTTTTTAAATATTTAACTAATATCTCTGCACTTGTTCACTGAAGAGAAATTAGAAAAAAATATTCTCTCAACTGGTCTGTTTCCTGGAAGCACCTCTCAAAATGCAGTCCTGATACCTTTCGATTCAAAGAGATGGTTATCAACAGGTTATCCTTTATTCAGCACAAGAGGAATTATTCTTTAATATTCACTGAACAAAAAAAAGAGCTCTTAATAAATCTGATATTTATGCAATATTCAACTCCCACTTGATATCAGAGGCAAGACCAGATTCATCTGACACGTTTGGTACTACGTGTGTTTCAGCAAGCTTAGCAGGTACTGTTTGAACAGACAGAGCTCTAGATTATTCTCGTTTTCTCCTTTCAGCATTGCTCCAGCCATCCTGCACGCAGAGGTTTCTGCACAGCTATCAAGAGCTGACAACTTCTCAGAAGCCCTCTCCTTCCCAGACTCACGCCAAGGGGGAAAGGGCAGCTTGCAGCAAAGCCATCCATCACTTTCCCTAATGAGAATTCTGAATGTGGACACTTCTCTCAAGCCAACTGCCAGCACAGATAGCCTGCGGTATGCCACTTACACCCAGAGCCAAGTGCTGTGGCAAAAGGGCCACATGCTTGCGACTCACTCTTCCATTTTGACATCAGAGAAGGAGGAAGGAAGAAAAAAAAAAAACCACACCCCACCAAAACAGAACAGCACAGCAAGAGTAGGTAAGATATTCTTCCAAAATCCATCAGTTTAGAACAGAGGCATTTTTCTAGCAACTCTGATCCACGCTTAACAAACCAGAGAGATTTTGCTCCCCTTGGCAAGTTCTGCCCCTTTATATTTGAGGCTGCTAGCTACAAAACAGCGAACAGGAAAATGTGGAAATGAAATACCAGTGTGAATGATTCCTGGCACTCACCACACTTCTTTACAAGTAAGTCCAGTTTTGCAGTTCACACCAAATAAACTGTGTGCATGGAATTTCCAAAGCAGGTGCCAGAGGTTGATGCCTATGGGGCATTGTGACCTCACACACCCAAACTGAAGGGTGTCCTACTGAGGACAAAGGGCTTTACCATTCAAGAACCCACTTGACAGAAAAGAAATATCAGGCAAGCAGCTCTTAATACTGAAATTACACCAATTCTGAGATGTCTGTGCCAAAGTAAGTATAATTCCCCACATCGGCCTTCTCAAGCCAAACTGAAACCATCACAACACAACCATCGTCCCTGACAGACAACTTCTAGTATTTCTAACCAGATAGCCAATGTTAACTTCTGAGGTGCCCTGCGCAATAAGCAGACCCCTGTATCATCTACAGAGATCAGCATTACTGGTACTATACCACAGAAGTCCACTACTTCTCCCTCTCTCCCTTCCCAATTTGTTAGAGCTATTTCTCAAAGGCCTTCTTCGGCAAAATCGCTGAATCAAGTAAATGTTTTTTCTCCTGCCCTGTTTTGGGATCTGCAGAGGTGATGTCTATTTTCCTAAACTGATGCACATCTAACAAAGCAGCCTTAAAAGATCCCCCACACTGCAGAAACCAAAGTTTACATTTGTAACCAGACTAAGTATCAATTTTTTGTCAGGCAATGGAAACAGGCAAGAACTGGATTTTTGTTTTGAGTTACTTTTCTCTTTATACATCTACAAGCCCCTGGCGACTGACATCAGTTTCTAACAGTGCAGACTGACTTTCTTCTGCCACTTTTCTTGAAGAGAGCATCAGCAGGTGATGACACATGCACTGTTAATGCTGTTCCATAATTTAATATGGTTAATACAGATCAAAATTATTCCAAATCCTTTTTAATAGGTTCTTTCTAGTTTTGACACAGACGCACCAACCGATTAGACATAGCTACTGAAGGCTAGTCATTACATATTTAAATCCACAGTGCCTGAAACTCAAGTTCACTGAGCTTATAAGACCATTGGTACACATTATTGTTAGCTATACCATCTCTACAGAGGAAACATTTTTAGCAATATCAGTTTAACCAACTCATGCCTACTTAGCTCAAAAGGCTCCATTTTTTCCTATATAACCAAGATGGACTTTTTGGCTTGGTTTGATTTTAAAGTTCTGGGACATGCAAGAAGAATTAATTGCCTCATCAGCCACCCTTTTCTTTTGGGACCAATTTAGAAGAACTCTGATCTTCTTGCCTTTTTGGTCCTAAGCAACTGTCATACCCCTTCTTCAAAGAGCTTAATACTTAAAGAATCACAAATGCCTTTAATCAAAATCCTGCCTAGAACAGAGATATGGGTAATATGGGATAGGTGTATACAGAGGGCAGCCAAACAGTGTAACGCTCTGAAGTAGTTCTCGTGACTGAAGTCCATTTTTAACCAAACCAGAGGAATCATTTTTATTTTTACTTTTAAAGAGTAGAACACACAACTTGACCAATTTTAAAGTAGTTGTTGTTTGGTCATGAATCACAGAAAAACATATCTTTAGCTACCAAGTATCATCTGAGTCCATATGCAACTTGCAAATTATGAAAGCTGAAAGCTGTCAATGAAAATACTTCCAAAATCTGTAATACACAGGGAGATGTTCCTGTTCTGAATGCCTCTCTTCTCAGCCACTACATAAGAGCTCCTGGCTAATCTTGAACCCTTCCTTGACGGTTGAGTCTGTATCCAGGCATGGTGACAGCACCCTCCATCTTACTGTGCCGTACCTATACACCTTGTACAGAAAGGAAATAAGACATTTTCACTGTCTTTTGCACAGTTTTAGGATAACCCCGCTAGCTCCTTCCAAATGCACTTGAAGCACCTTGTTGTTTTCCTTTTTTCCTGATCCCCAAGATATGTAATCCATATGAAAGATTTCAACTGATTGTATCATGAGAGTTATTTTGCCATTGCCTATGAAACTATCAGGAGCCAAAAATAGATTTATGACTGTCAGGCACATAACTTTCAAAACAATGTAGCAGTAAACATGTAGATATGCAAGTGATAAGTTTCTGCTACAAATACTTGTCAAAATGGTAACAGTGAAATAATCAGAAATGCTTAAAATCCTCTGCTTCACCAATACCTCTTAGTAAGTAGTAAAAAACCCATTCCTTTTCATTTAGTTTTACTGCATGCAAAAAATAAAAACAAGCATCTATATTTTTAGCCCACAATGAGGACAGACTATCCCTACTCTGATTCTTCTACTTGCTATCTGACGCCCAGAGGAATGAGCCTTTCCAGCTATTTTGGCCTGCACTGTCGACTGGGACAGCTCTAGAAGGGCTACAAGTTTTCAGCTTCATTCTGGCAGGTATATTTATAACTTCTGAGAAAAGGTTTTCAGCATCTTCAGTGTCTACAGCATGTCAGTTATAGGTGAAATTGAATTTTAAAAATAGAATCACATACATGTGGAGTGGGAGGATGACAGAGAACAAACACCTAGTATTCCCTTTACATTGGCAGCCATGAGGCCTACCAGTAACGAACAGAGTTCTAGGGCAACCACAGATTATTACAATAGATAGCTTGATTCTCTGTAGCAGTCCAAAAGAAAAATAAAAAGGAAAGAGACGTATCAATTATTATTACGCACACATTATGCATACAAAAGAAAATTAGAAGTGTATCAGTACATAAACCTGGTTTCTTCTCTCAATGGGACACAGAAGAACTAGAAAACACAGGATGAGGAACACAATCAAGGGTAAGAGACAGCTCCTACATGTGGCTCCTGTAGCCTCATAACCTCTTTAAATAGACCACTGAAGAGAGACAATACAGAGATCTGCCAGATCCTAGATGACAAGGGAAGGCAAGCCATTGGAAGGAAGTAATTACCTTTGCTGTTATATCAGCAGAGGGTTGTTGGAGGAACACAGCTCACAGCAGGTTCAAACCAGAACAAAGCAGATTCTTTTACATTAAGTCCATCACGGAGTTCAGTGCCAGTGAGAACAGTGAATTCTACCATTTCTTACTGGTTCAAAAGTGATGGCAACAAAAACATCAGATGATTGTTAACTACAAAGATACTTCCACTCATCACAAGCCATAAATCACTGGAAACCCTGAAAGAGTAAATACAAACTCTCTCTGGTTTTGTATGTTTCCTGAAGTGCCCACAACAGCTCAATATCTTGAGTATGTCCACTGATAATCAAACCATTTATACACCCTACAATAAAGTTCCTGAGCTACTAACTACATTGTCATTGTCTATTGCACCCAGATTTATCACAAACAGTTGTAATATGTTTGTTATTCCTTGCCCCCCAAAGGGAAAACTTCAACCACTTATCACCATTCCTACCCCCACCACCGCCGCTCCCACCCATAAAATGGGGAGGGATGTCAGGTGGTGTGGAAAATAGTCCAGACTAACTCAGCTCACCTGTGCTGGCTGCTTGGGGAGGTTGACTCTGGCCTGGCCAGAAGCAGGACACACCAGAATCACAGTCCCATGGATTGGTGTGTCCAGTTTAACTGTTTCCCAACATGGTCTTCCTCGACTGTGGTAATACTTCACTCTAGTGTGCCACTAAAGTCCCACCACAGAGACATTACACACCAAAGCTCTCCACTACCCTCTCTTTAAGTTCAATAAACTCACAGTCACAATTATTAAAATACATCAGGTTAAATGTATTGTGTCTAAGCCTGAACCAGGCAACCTCAAGCAACAAATCAAGTCACCTGCAGTATCACAGCACTCATCGGGGGTATTGCCAGATGCTGAAAAGGGCTTATGATGGGGTTACCTGGGATTATCCTATCAGAGGCCTTAGGAAAATGAGATACACTAACCGTTTCTCAATGGGATTAAACTGCTGTGGAGGGGTCTGTTATTCAAACTGCATTTTAAAAAAAAAATTATACTTCTTGCAACCAAGATCAGAGCAAGAGTATCTTCTTGGCCCACTCCTCTTCAACATAATCAGAGCCATGGTCTGAGACACACTAACAAATACTAAAATAGGTCCCACAGACAAACGATGTTTTACATGCATGATACCCCGATTCTAGTCTCCAGGCATCAGAGGTTAATACCCAAATTATAACAACTCATTAAAAACCTTGGGCACTCTCCCAGATGTGCAAATTTACTGGAACAATTCCTTGGCATTAGGATTAATTAAATGCAGGTAATTCAGGGCTTGCTTATTCACTGCAGTTTCTAACAACAGTCCCCAGTACTAAAACATCTAGAAATTCCAACCCCCAGAGATTATAGGCCAAGTTAAAGTTGGACGCTATCATTCACATGTCACTAATGACTTGGGAAGTAGAAAGAGCACAGATACCCCCCTAAACCTTTGGACAAAAAAAACCTGAGAAAAAGTGCACATAGTACACAAATAAATGGTTATACTCCAGGACTCCCAGAAGTCCAATAATATTCCAATATTATTTTCAGAACGTCAGGTAGTGGGGGACAATTAGTTTTTAAAGGAGAAAAAGGGCACACAATTACTTTAAGAGTCTTTGACAAGGTGAAGAATGGGAAAAGGGAGAGTGAGAGGCTTAATAAAGCAACACCATGCTACTTTTGTAGTAAGTTAAGCCATATAGCATAAACTAGTTGTGAACAAAATCCAGTAAGCGCTCTGCACTGGATTCTTACTACCAAAAGAAACCAAATCCATCCTCATACACAAATGCCTGCCTTCACGTACTGAAACAATTCCCTATCTCACCTCAAACAGAAGCCTCAGTACAGTAAAATCCAGTTGTAAATGAACAGGAACAGAGCCAGAGAGAATATGGTACCATAGAAAACCAGCTGGAGAGCAACAGCTAGGACACCCAAGTTAAGAAACAAACAAACAAGAAACTCACCACACACAAACAAGAAAAAAAAATAAAAATCACAGAACCATGTTTGCTCCTCATATGAAAACAACTGATCTGACTACCATACTGACACTTCTCCAATACATTCACTACACTTAACTCAAAAAAGCCAAAACCAAAAACATCTCAAAAAACTAGATAACACTAAAATTTCCTGAGCTAAGCAGCTACTTCATAATGCAAACTTCTCACGATCCTTTAGAAATGTAGCACAAGTCTAATGAAGTGAGAACAGAACAGACAACTGGCAAGATACGCAACACCTAAAGCAAAAAGAGCAACAATAAAAATTAAAATAACACCACACTTAGCCTTCAGCTGCATTTCTAACAATAAAGTTATCTTTAAGGTGCTGAGATGTCCCAAAGACCTCTTTAGACCCTGTAAGCACTCTGCAGCGATCAATGTTAGAGGCAATAAAAAAGAATACAAGAGCACACACTGTTATAAGCTTCTGGGATTATATAAAAATCAAAATTAATGAGATCTTTGTAGCTTCACTTGTCCTTTAAGCAAGTAACCTGAACTTAGATTTGTATTTAGAAAGCAGCCACTCACATTAAAAGGATGGCTACCAGAAGAAGCTTTAGGACATTACATTTTGCTACACTGGAAAACAGATTCTCATTGTTTTTCACCTGCATACTGCTCTCTTATCTTCACTCGCATCAAACCAGGCAAAAAAAGATGACAAATGTTTCTATAATACACTAGAAAAACTATTTGTAAATGGAAGAAACACAGATAATTGTCAGAAAATCCCAGAAAAATCAGTACCACTGAAGCATTTTTCTAAAGCTCATCAACTGAGGATGACCGCAGGAAATGTGAATAAGAGAGCAAAAATAAATACACCAATTTCCTTTAAGGTGTTTCCCCCCCACCCCACAATGCCTACATACACATACACAAAGGTGCTCTTCCTTACACTTGGATTTTCACTCCATTTTGTATTTTGATATATACCATAACATCCATATGCTGAAAGTAGCGGTTACTGTAATCTTTGTGTAAAAACCCATCCTCTCAACTTTAACTATAGAATACTTGTATGTATGTATCCGATGCATTGGCACTTTGAATGTAAGATTTGAAGAGTGCCATAGCTGTAAAAAAACCCAAATTGCTTTGTTACATGACATTCAACCAAACCAGGCCACATACCCTCAAACTTCACCAGGTAAGAAAACAAAAAGGCACTACCAAAACTGAAAAGATGGTTTTCCTCTTATTTTCCACACCTGCATTTAGTCACATGTTGTTTGAAGCAATCTGTAGTATACTACACAATTTAAGGATTTAGGAATGTAAGAATCAGAAGTGGTTCATTTTGTTAGTTATAGGGGAACACCAACGATCCTCCCACTTCCGAGAAGATTCAAACGTAACATTAAACCAACCAACAGAAGTCACACTAAATTTCTGCAGAAACTCAGAAAAGATAAATTTCTGTCTGATACATTTTCCTGACATGGACATGACAAACAGCAGTAGCTTAGAGAAGTGCAGCTGTTTATTTGCAGATCTTGGGTCTATTTTGTAGCCCTCAAAACACCTGATGCTTCATATTATATCACAGAGATACTACCCTTGACAGCAGGCTGGTGAACCTGATACATAACATTACTCAAAGTGATAGTAATAACCACCTCTAGCATAATTTTTCCTACACCAGTTGTAAATCAGAGACATACAGACTTGCATGCTCAAGCCATCTCCCGCATAAGCTGGCCAAACAAAGGGAAACCTTAATTTTCCCCAGACCTTTTCCACTAAATATATTAAATAAGTAGTAATAGAAGACAACAAGGTTGCTGTATTCCAGCCCCAGTTCTAATGTACTTTATTGAATATTTCAGGAGATGCACCCAATTAAAATAATATTTTTTAAAAATCACACATTAAGTACAATTCATATCCACATAAGTTCACATGTGCATTTCTACTTAAAGTTAATAATAAGGACAGAAAGATTATCAGTGAGTGCATTACTACTCTGCATGCCTCAAAGATGCAACTTTGTCTGCCTTTTTCTTCTGTTCATCTACCCTGTTTGGAATGTTAAATTTCCACACTATGTAAATGAAAATATTTAATTATGCAAAGCAAAGGGGAAAGGTTTACAATATTATAATTGAGTTAAATTCTTTCTGCTTTAAGCTCAAATACTGAGAACATAGCTGAGCATCTGTTAAGAATTTCAAAGTCTTAAACTGATGCTTTATAAATTTTAAGAGCTACACGTGAACAGTTTGAAGCCTTTAGAAGTTAATAAAATTACTGTAATATATTCTGTTTCCATGGTTAAAATTAAAGGAAGTCTGAAAGCTTAATGCAAATCCAAGGTGAGGAGCAAATTCAGAAAGAAGTCTCTCATTTGCTACAAATTTTTCAACTTTTCTGGTAAGCAGAACTTATAATTGCAAATGAATGAATGAGTAAATGGCTAAGGAAGCTAAGAGTAAAACCATTTCATGAAAACAGCACCTTAAGAGCAACTTGGTGGTAGGAAGAGGTCTCCTTCAGTTAAAGGAAAACCTAATGTTCATAGTTCTATACACAGTAGGATCTCATTAAAAAGTCAATGTGACACATTGAGGATTGTAGCCACAAAGAGCTAGTTGCCTTGTCTTCACCCAACTATGCTGAGACAAAGCGATATTTGTCTCACACCACACTTAACTATGCAGAGAAAATCAACAAGTACACCAGTGCTACTAGCAGTAAAGCAGGATATCAAAGAACGGTACGTTTCTAGGAACACTGTTTCATTGAATTTTCACACTCAAACAAATAATCACCAGCTCCGCTTGCTACTGGAGTACAGAAGTACAAATAGCCCAAAGGGCCTTAAACGCACACAAGATTTCAATGGAGTCAGAAGAATACTCCTGTTCTTCCACCAGCTCCATCTGCTGCAGAGCTGCCATTTCTCAGATCTGAAAAACTGAATTTAGTGGGATACTTTAAAAGACTGAAGAGGTAGCCTACTTCCTTCTGGTGTTCGGACTGTGGGGTGATAGAACACGTTGGCAGTTCACTTGCATTTTATTACAAGGGGCTAACCATTCTTTCCTCAGACCAACCTCATTGTCTTTACCTGGCCACAAACCTAGAGTAATCTGCTTCATAGGGATGCACACAACTTGCCAGCACACGCTGTTTGGTTAGTTTATGGTTTCTTAGGTGCAATGAGGTGCCCTTCCAAAGTTTCAGATGTTCTCCACTGCATACTGGAGGGACTGCCTTGCTCCTGTAGCACGTAAGTGCTTATGGGCTTTAGCAATGGAGGAGGCATAAGCATACTTACTTTAACATTTCTGATGCAAAGTCATTGTCTCTTGACTATGCCTGCCTGCACTGTTCAAGTGATACCCCACTGACCCTCGAGACCAAAGGCCTTACACCCAGGCTTCCTGAGGCAGAGAAAGCAACAGCACTCCTGAACGCTTATTCAAGTGCTCACTGCCATTCAGATGCTGATGGTTTGAATAAATTAATGTGGTCAGCATCTTTTGGTTAAAGGTCTGGTCAGACTAATTCACCTCATCCATCCATACCTTGGATGCCAGGACTTGGCATCACAGGCTCACAGCTGTGTTGGCAGCACCACACCATCACTTCCTCTGACAGACAGCGGGATTATTTTGGGGGGGGAAAGAAAAAAAAGTTAAGAGTCACACTAACAACTCCATAATTACAAGCATGATTAGCCTGCTATTACAGACCCAGTTCAAACGCTTGTCTCAGGGCAGAGATGGAGGAAACTACTTAACTAATTACCCACATGCATACTTGTAAATTCCTAGCTGTTAATATCAAACTACTTGTGTTCTGAATATAAGCAGAATTGAGGGATTTTTACCTTTGTCCATGCATGATTTTCTTGGGTAACCCAACACTGGATAGATTATTTTTAAGGCTAAATCAGTGTTATATATCCAGCCCTAAGTCCAGCTTGAGCCAGCATTTCTCCCAGGTATCTGAATTGGCACAGGCTATATACACTGTACTACAAACTGAAAGGTCTGCCTCACTTGCTTATCCCCCAACACACCCCCCCTCAAGAAAAAACCTCGCACCACTGAAGGCATTAAAATGCATTAAGCTGGATGACTGCAAAATGTCATGAGTCCTTACTGACTGCACTATTTAAGTGTGGGTTTTAATAGAGGTAATAGTTCTTCATTGCTAGCCAGTGCAAGATTTGTTACCTACACAATGACTCAACTATGACATCTTTTATGAGTGATATGTTAGACTAATTAACATTAACCTAGCAGAAGAATCAAGTATAAATTAGAGACCGCTTCAGTTAAAGATAAAGAGAGATTCTATACTGATAATTTTCCTTAAACTAAAGGCTTTGACCCTTTAAATATGAGATTTCATTTTTAAATTAATGTTGAATTTTTTCAAATACAATTTCTACTTATTTCAATTTCAACATAAAATAAGGTACATGCAGCTAGCATAGCAATGCTAAATCCAAGAACTGGAAAACCAAAGACAGGACAAGAACCATACAAAAATTATAAGAGGACATTAAATATTCTATTATGCCTAATGAATTATTTGTTCCTCTTCCCACTTGGGAAAACAAAAATAAGACAGCTAGTAATGCCTATAGATTTTGCCAGCTCTGCTGCACAGCAGGTATGACCCTACACCCAAACACAGGCACCAACAGTTCACAGCAATATTTTTCAGCCTGTATTTCTCATCTTTGACCACCGAGATGTCACAATTCACTAAAAGCATATATGACACAGTTGCTGTCCAGCAGATAGGCCAATATTCTTCCTACAAGTGCACCGTGGTTCTCTTTAGAGAGACATACTAAGCAGCTGCATCTCCCTCAAAAGCTAACTACTATCAAGTGTATTTCTGGCAAGCAGTTTTTATACTGCATTCAACCCCTGCCTCTCTACAGAGATTTTGTTTTTCATAGGAGAAATTGATCTCACCTAAGCAGAACTAGAGATACCCTATTTCACGTACTGTGTTTCCCAGCGATGACAGTATATGATCCATAACAAGTTTTTGCCAAGAAGTTAATCCAAGCAATGACCTGAAATAACAGGGTCTACTTCATAGCTCTCTTCAGCTTGGAAGCAGTCAGAATGAAAAATAAGAATAAAGACACCCTGCTCCTCTTACACAAATTCTGACCATAAACCACTGCCCATGGTAGAAAAAAAAAAAAACCAAACCACCACACAAGGGGAAGTGTTATACATAAAATGGATCCTGGCAATTCCTGGGCTGTTTGCACGGCACTACTCACACTAAACAACCAGAATCCTATGAAACACGCTGCTTTAATTCAGCATCCATTGCTCAGACATGCCATTTCTGATACAGTAGAACAACAAACCAGTTTCTGAACCCAGATTGCAGTGTGTTTGCAAATCCTTATTTTTAATAATGCGTCAGACAATTTTTTTCTGTGTCTAAAATGTGCCATCCTACACAGTTACTGGACAACCCAACTATGCTTCCCAGGACTCTACCAACACTAACAAAAGGTTCAAAATACATAGCCCTGGGCAACAATCTCAAATGCACAAATCTGCAAAAGAATTATTATTCTACGTCTCTTCTGTCCTACTCTCATTCCAATCTGTCATATCTTAACTTACTGCCTTTTGCAACAATGTTCAGGGCAAAAAGCTATTTCAACTGCAACATGCAATCCAAGGTCAAAGCAGTAGATTGATTTCTTTGCATTTGCAAATGCAAAGAAATCAATCTGGGAATGGTTCTGGTCTTCCTTTGCAAACACCGTTTTACTTGTCTCAAACAGAGAGCCACTAATATATCTAACCTGTGTGAAGTCCACGAGCAGTAGCGTTCCACACAGTTTTGATGGCACTCACAACAATTCTTACTGAAATCATTAAAAAAAAAAATCTACTCTAGTAGATTAATACTTCAAGTATTAAACCATGCACAATTTAAGTCAATGGATTCCATCAAACCAACATACACAGGTACATGCATACATATACACACAGCTAAAAAGTTAAGCCAGGCTGATTACAAGTTAAAAAAGAGACTTCTTTTTTTAGTGCTCGTCATAGCTCCATTTCAGATGTGCCTGCTGCTTTTCAGTGATGTCGTCTTCTTTTACTGGGAGAAGTGGGGGCGCAAGGTGTGTGCAGGGGTGGTGGGGAGAAGTGCAGGGGGGAGTGAGCGGCATGCCTGACATTGTGATAGTGTTTTACAGCTGATTACAGTGAATTCTCTCAGCATAACACCTAATCACTACTAACTCAATAGATACTTTCTCATTTTATGTTTTTTGACTGATTAGAATTTACACACAAGATGTATTTCAAGAAACAAAACAATAATTTGGAACAGGGATGTATTTCATCTTGAGCAGCCACAAACCAAAATGAAAGGGGAACACCACATAGATGATTAGCAATACGAGATGACCACAACAAAAAGTTTGGGAATGCACTAGACACCACTTCAAAAGGGGGGGGAGGGGAAAAAAATCACCTCCTTCATGAAGATGCCTCAGGCACCACACCTTTGGGTTTGGACTGTATGATGTGTGTGTGTATGTGTCTCTCTCTCCCTATATATAATATAGCATGTAAGAAGTGTAGAAAAATATGTGTATACACATACACACAAGAGAGGCTCTAGTGTCAGACTTGCTTTTCCAGAAACCCCAGTAGTGCCTATCACCACTGGAATCAATAGCAACTATTATTTTGCTCTGCTGAAAATCAAGCTAAACGACTGGATTTAGATACAGCCCTCAAATGTCTGCAGCTAAACAGGAAAAAGCGCACTGGGTAAGTCAAATTGGCTGATGAAAATACTCTTAAATGCATATGGGGAAGGCATTAAGTAGGAGTTTAAACAAGACATTTGAAATAAAGTAGCATCTAATTAATCTTGTATCCAGAAGCACTGTGTGGTCCAAAACCAATCTCAATGGACGTGAAGCAAATCATCCATTCATTTCTTTGGGGAGAGTTTTGAAGTCTTTGTTGACTTCAAAACTTCCTTTTCTGTCCTATTACTAACGCTGAAATTACTAGGACTGAAATGAACCATCATGAACATACACCAGATTCTAGCTTCCTTCCTCCACTGCCCAAGTGCTGGAATTCCTGCAGGAGATACACATCAAAACCTCCCTAGCTAACTCCCATAGATGATGTATAGGGAGTAACTAAGTCGAGAATATAGATTTTTACAAGGACAGCTAATATATTTTTGCAAGCTGTGCTCCCATTTATGCTTTAAAAGCAATAATCACTCAACTTCCTCTCAATTTAAACAAAGTTTTAAGACGCATTCAAATCGTCAACTAAATTAAGCTAGAAATACTCATGCATCAAAGTCTCCTGAAGATGGATGATAATATTCAAATATCAGGTGTTGATACCATGGAAAAGAAGCTATTTGAAAATAAGGAATGGCAGTTAATCCAAATCTGATAAACCAGCCACGATCTAAGACACAGATTTTGACCATATGCAAAAGAAAAACATGAAACTGATAAAGCCACATAATGCATAGATTTGAGACTATAAAAATAATTTATACAAATCCTGAAGCTGAAAATGTGTCTCCATGATGAAGAAACAGCTTTTAGGTGTAGAATTTTATTTCTTTCATTCCTTCTTTTGCAAGTGTAATGAATTTCCATAAGCAAAAAAAAAAAAAAAAAGCAGGGCACTGAAAACATCAAGATGTGAACAAGAACCACCCTTCCTTCCAATGTCTGCTTTTCAGTACTGACCCATGCCTAAGCATGCTTCACAGGTCCAGTCCAGGAGCTCAAAGGAATGAAGTACTGCCTATGTTGCATCATAAAACTTTATGGAAAACTTAAGCCACAGAGATAACACACCTTCCATCAAACTTCTTCTGGTTTTTACCCATAAGGTTGCATATCTTCTGTAAGGGGAAGAATGTCTCTTCCAGCACCTTTGCAATCACAGAATATTAAGAGTTGGAAGGGACCTCAAAAAATCGTCTAGTCCAACCTCCCTGCCAGAGCAGGATCACCTAGACTAAATCACACAGAAATATGTCCAAGTGGGTTTTGAATGTCTCCAGAGAAGGAGATGCCACAACCTCTCTGGGCAGTCTGTGCCAGTGCTCTGTCACCCTCACCGTGAAAAGGTTCCTCCTTATGTTCACATGGAACTTCCTATGCTCCAGCTTGCACCCGTTGCCTCTTGTCAGTTTCCAACACTTGAAGTTCAAAGCCTTGAAACTACAGCCTCTCTACAAAACATGACTGAGTCCATGTTCACACCCCAGATGAGCCCAGAGAAGAGCCCCTGAACTACCACCAGCTCGGGTCAGCTCCAGCACCAGCTGAGCTAAAGTCACACCATATATAAGCTCAGCTAAGAACCAACAATTAATACATCATGGCCAGTGACCACCATTATGCAGTTAAAGTAGCTTACCGGCCTAAATTATCATCCTGCTTGGCACTACACCAGCAAGTTCCTTAAACACACCTCAGTGTTTGCTGCATAAATCTAGAGTACCTTCTTAGGCATTCTGGAGCCATCACAACTTCTATTATTTTCAAGAGCATACACACAGAGCAGCACTGCACTGACATCAACCACCAAAAAAAAAAATCCATTTGTAAATTCTGAAAGGTAACTAAATGAGCAGCCAAAGTCTCACCTCTGAGATACTGTCAAAGCAACAGGTGGGACTCCTGAACCACTTACGAAATGAGTATTTGCCTTGCAAGGTACTGCAAAGGTAGAGAGAAGAAGCTAACTTGTATCCTCAGCTGAAGGCTACAGTTATTTTGGGAGCAAATTTAATTCAAAACCTGCAAAACTAAGGTCAACTTTGTTTCCTTGTACAGCATTAAACAGAAACAATTTTATCACACACTAGAAAGAAGCCAATACTACTGATCCCCAAGATATTTACAACCTGCTCTGTGGCCATTTAAAGGATTTCACTACACTTTTCCATTAGAAATGCTCTGATGGCACAGGCCTCCAGGCACATAAATTATGACAAACTGCTTCTCACCCCTTCCCATGAAATCCATCTCTCCTTTCTCTGTTGCATGAATCACTAGCTATTAGCCCTCCTTTTAAAGATGCCTCACCATGTCCTTTCCTCACAGATCAACACTGGCACACAGCTAAGTCAGACTCTATCCCTATTGGCCCAGAATACCCCCTCCCATTAAGTGTTATGACAAGCACATGCCTTCCCCCTCCACACCTGCCAGGGACCCCATGCAAACGTTCACAGTTCTACTTCACTGCTCTCCCTTATCTCCTCAGGAGAAGTAATGTGGAGAACCAGAGCAACACCATGCTCATCTGCCCATACAGGACTTAAGGCAAGTCATTTAATGTACAAAGTTCTTTAGAAACAGATGAACTATTAAAAAAAAAAAAAAAAGCAAATACCCACCCAGAGAAAAGCAACCACAAAAACAATGGATACTGGAACATTTAAGCTGTATCAAAATCCAGTACATCTCAATCTCATGAGGTGAGAACACTGTTCTTGAATAGAAGTGTAGCTTCTTTTTAGTCTAAGCATAAGGTAATCCTTTCGATATTTTTAGCACTAACACACACATTTAGATTAGGTACGAGCGTTTTTCTCTTCTTCCTTCTAAATTAAATGCAGTATGTTTTTACTGATCTACAACATACACCGATACAAACACAGAATCCACTTGCAGTAGTCTCATAATCTTTCAGGGGAAATACTGTCCCTGTCCTCACATGAAGACCTCAGTTAAATTTGTCTTAAAATATTCTTAATCCCCTTAGCTTACCTGTTTCCCCCTACCAAACCCAAACACATCTATGCATTGTAATCAAGGAAAGGTCAAAGTATCAAGTACAATAGCACCCTACAACAGGCTTCACAAATGGTTTGTGACAAAATTCACGTTATGACAACACAAGTTTAAAAAAAAAAACCCCACAAAATAGAATCCGTTAGTGAGCTGAAAAGCTTCTTGCTACACAAAATAAATCCAATCAAGAGAAAGAAAACTATTCCAGACACCATATGGCTCTGTCTTGACATAACTGATAGCATTTTACAGAAAGCAGCTCCCATGTTGGAAGCTTCCATTTCATTATAGGTTTTCATGCAAGTATTTCAGAGTCATAACTGTAATAGAATGGGGAGCATAAACTCCACCACCACCCCCAAATTTCGAGTGGCAACTCTTTCCTTCTAGCCTTGATCCACTTTCTTCTACCTCTCAACAAATTTGCTCTCACAAGCTAAATAGTAACAGACAACACTACAATACTTATACTGATTCTACAAGGGCATTGTGTGCTTCAAGCTACTTATAAGGTGACAAACAAGTGAGAGCAGAGAAATACATTTTAAAAAATTATAATCACAATTATGATTACTACACTATGATTAGGCACAAGAGATTCAACAAGTATTGGCAAAAATAAAGGGGGGGGGAGGGGGACGACACCAAACAAAACAGCCAGACACTGTTATCAATACTGTTTTCTGTGGAATCAAAGCTACAAAGCCAACCCCATTCTGGAAATATGCCCTGTCCCACAGCTTCAACCTCACTTTCCCAGTGAGGAGCACAAAGTCATTACTTACCATGCCATCCTCCTCCTAATCCCTTTCAGTGACTAACAGTAGTATTTCCAAAAGTTTTCTCCCAAAATTTTACCTCTCCCAAAATTGTACCTCTGCATCTCAAGGAGAATGGTCCACTAAAGCCTCCAGAGAAGGAAGCGCCGTTGTCCTACACTACCAGGAGCAAGGTTGCCCACTGAAGGGGCAAAAGGCAGCGGGCCCTCAGGAACACACATTTTGCATCAGGAACTAGTGGGGGAGAGCAAGTGGTTCTGCAGAAGTTTTTACTGGAGTTCACACCTCCAAGAAACCCCACTTCAACTCAATAGAAGGATCAAAGAAATAAAATGAGGTCCTTAATGCATTTTCCCTTCTATCTACACGTTAATGGATAGGAAGTTGCTCCATACACTACCTCATCCATCTGTTACCTAAAAATCCATAAATTACAAAACCTGCCCTTTTATCCTCTGCCCATTCCTTACAACTCCAACACAACTCACCTACCTACAGCACTGCTGCACTTCTTACAGCCTGTTAAATGTCTTCTGTGCTTGTGCTACTTTGGCCAGAGATCCCTATAGTCACCCTCACCTCAGTGACATGGAACAAGACACTTTTTCACACAACAAAGCACACTGACTAGAAGACCTTCTTAACTGAGAGCACAGTTCAAAGGAGGCAACACTACTCAAACTGCCAGGAGTTTGCTTAGCTTTGTTTAGGTGTACACCCTACTACCAGCTTAACAACATACCCCAGGGTAGGCTTGCAAGGGGAAGTTCAGAGTTTGTCCTCAAACCCATCCTGCCCAGGATACCTGCAAAGGCTTCCATCACATTGCAGGACAATCACAAGCAGAGCAAAAAACTGCCCAGTCATAACCAGAGACAAACCACAGGAACAACCCTTTCCATACACTTCAGAGCTATAGAGTTTGGACTCCTACCTGAAACCCTCCTCTCAAGCAGCAACTCTAGAGCTCCTCACAGCTGCTCCCAGCAAATGCAGCAAGGCTGCTTCCTGCCCCAGTTAAAGTAGATGCTCACCCTCACCTCTCCCAGAGCTCAGGTGCTGTTCCTTCCCCAGACCGTTCAGCCTCTGTCCATCCCGGCCTCACCTGCTGGTGCTGCCCCTCTTGCTGGGACTACTCCCAGGGGAAAGGTACAAGGACACTCCAGCCAGAGACCTCAATAGAAACATTTTCCCATTCTCCATGCAAGCCCTGCAAGGGTCTCACCACTCACCAATGCAGCATGCCTACCAGCTGGGAACTACCACACTGAACGTTTCCTAGCTGGCTGGCCCTGTTTTCCTCTCTTTCAGATCTGATCTTTATCTTCTTATTATTTTACTGGAAACAATCCAGAGAAATTTGAAGACACATAAACTGTATTCCCTCTCTTTAAATCTTAACAGCTTTGTCACCAAGTTATTAACGACTGAAATGTTCCAGATACAAACACAAATGTATCTAATAATTTGCTTAATATATTCTGAATCCTATAGCAATGATAAAATTCAATCTACACAAACTCTCATGTTAAGCTAAAACAAGGACTTCTATTTACATTAACTGCTAAGTAAAAGTCCACTTCAGTTTTCAGTGCTGATGAAAGCGAATGGCTTTCAGGCAGATAAATGAAGTGTACCTCTTCTGTCCAGTTTGGTTCTCCTAAAGAGTGGCACATGCCTGAGATGAAACTGAAAGAGAAGGAAATCTTCACAGAAAGATTTGGTTTCTTTTAAATACCAAACACAATGACTGGGCTTCTTTTCCAGGATGACACTAGATAGCAGCTCTAAATATTTTTATCCAGCACAACCCATTTATTACTCTCTTTTCCCTCTTTCCACAAACAACCTAAGACTTTCCTTTTTTGCAACTTCGAAATAAGGACTTTCATATGGCTAACTTCAAAAGTTCAAAAATAGCATAAATGCAGAGCACTATTAGAGGGGAAACCTAAATGTGCCTTAATTGCATTCAGGATGTAACAAAAAGCTTAGCGTCAGTAATCGAGAAAATTAAGAGTAGGTCTTTATTAAGCCACAGAACCAGGAAATTAGGACTGCGTTGCTTCTTGTATCTCTATTTACAACTGGAAAGGATAACAAGTGATTATGCACTCAGATTTCTCTTTTGCTCTAAAGTAGGCCAGCCAGCTCAGCACTTTTCTTAAGATTATGAATTCTTGTCTGCCCTACATATGGTATAGGCTGGAACCAATCAGATGAGCTGAAATATACAGCAACACCAACTATTTTCATGTCATTCATTTTCAGCTCTAAATAAGAGGTGAGCAAAGCAGGTATAAAAGGATCAGATTTTAAATAGTTTTTAAGTCCGCTTCACAATTTTCATAGTTCACTAAGGGGCTCAGTGAGTTCCTCACCACTGGATTAACATTTAATCTAGAGTCAAGAAAAATTTGTAATTCATTAATAACTCATTAACAACCTGTTTACTCCACTAGTTTTCATTTCATTTTTATACACCAATTATGCCACATAACAAGAAGAAAACTGAGTGCTGTCTGCTCAGTACCAGGACATTCAGGATGCAAACACACTTTGGAAGAAACCTTAAATCAAAACTTTAAAAACATATGAAACAAAAGAATTCCTTGAATTTTTAAGTGAAATATTCCTATTTGCTGTCTCCCCCATACAAGCCACCCATTAAGATTTTTCTTGCTAGTTGGAAGAAGAGAGGTTAAATAATGGAAGGTATTTTTCTTGAGTTCAACTCAAACTAGTAACATGTCTTCAAACAAAGTCAGCTGTTTGGAAGACTGTAGTTGTGGAAAATACTTTGTTTAAATTGCTTTTAACTTATTTTTGTTAAAAGTTAATTAGCCTGATTTTCTAAAGCTGCTAAGCTTTAGCTCCTAGACCTAACAAAGTCTTTACCTTGAAAGTATCAGTTAGCTCTGAAAACAAAACCACTTTAATGTTCATATTTCCCTTCTACTTTTAAGTTATACACCTTGCCAAACCCTTAGTAAGGCATTTCTGACAGATTACACCACTCAAAACTATTGGTAGGAGTCAGCAGCAGGGAAATGACAAAAGAAGAAATAACAAAAAAAAAAAGATTACCAAGCAAGTTTGTGTAAAACAAAGATGACACTTACTATGCATCATACATCAAAATACTAATTTGGCAGCAGGGGAGAAGCGTACCATTCATCAGCTGCAGATCCTTGGTGTTGTATAGTGATATAATCCACATTGGGTTCATCGGCGTGTTCCACAATATCCTCAATTTTCAGCAAGAGGCTCTTCGAGTTCTCCCAGGAGCCCATCGAGTGATGTACAAATCCAAACCGTTAAGGCCTTCAGCAGCTGTACAGTACAGTTTGTACCACGTTAACCACCCCTGAAGAATCCCAAGCTGTATTCCACCACTCAGAGAGCGAAGCAACATGGCACCCATCGCAGACCGGCGTTTTGGCAACCATCCCATTTTCCCAATGACCACGTTTCGCCCTATTCAAATAAGAGGAATAAGCATTAGTTCGGCACAGTCACTCTGCTGCACCACTTGGTGACTAACAGACAAATACAAAAATGCATTCTTCTGAATAATTTCAAACACACATTTCTTCACAGATTTAGACACATCCTAAACTTGAAGCCTGGTGATGGCATTTCGCTTTAGAAACATCACCAGGCTGCAGCGTAACAGAAGAATTAGGCTGGATGCTGTCACTCTTGTACTTTCAATGCTTTGAGAAAAGGGCTTTCATACTTCTTCACACATTCTACAGTCTTGCATTATAGAAAGCACTGAAGTGACAGAAAAGGAAGGTAATATAATGGCTCTTCAACTGCCCTGGCAGGTATTTCAAAACTCATGAAAAGAGTAAGTCAAGAAAAAAAGCCCCAGTAAAAAAAAATAGTAGTTATCAACCTTTTTGAAGGAAACGTATCAGGGTGGTGGAGGAGAGAACTTAAGGGTGATCTTTCCTCCCCCTCTTAAACTCCAGCTCGGTGTACCTCTATGGCACCTCCACCAGCAGACATGGTAAAGCAGCTGGGGCTTGGGCAACAAGCACCACTGTTGGCACTCAGGCCAGCAAGGAGAAAGCCAAAGAGGTGGAACATGCTCCTGCCTACGCTGGTACTCCTGCTGTGCCAATCCTTCAGAAGTACGAACTGCAAATTTTTGCTTAGGTTGAGAAGGGGAATATAAGGAATGGAGAAAAAAGTTTGAGCAGTCCACACAGGAGGGAATAATGATGTGAAGGACACCATTGAGTCTGCCAAGCTGGAGTGGGGGAAAGGGGAGAAAAGAAACTTCCACACCAAGGACAAGGGAGGAGGACCAGAAGAAGCTTTTAGAGACTGGAAGATGCATGTTCACCAATGTAAAAACAAGAAGAAAGGAGAATTTTTGCTAGGAGCTCTGTCTGCATAACTGAGTAACACTCATGTAGGGCAGACCACAGAAGAATAATTTTAGGAGAGGGAATGAGAAGAAGTTTTTATGTTTGTTTCACATCAGGAGACACCTGAAGTTATCTACACTTGCATGAAAAGAAAGATCCTGGCAAAAGAAGATTTTCATGTGAAATGCAAGCAAGATCTGGTGTGAAGGGACCTGCAAGAAGGAGAATGAGTAACAATAGAAAATGGAAAAGTAGACTTCAGAAACTAGGAAATGAGTAGATCCAAGAAAGGAGAAGGACAATTGACATATTAGGACAAGCAAATAACACAGGCAAAGGAAAGTACTGGGCTGGGATGAAAAAAAATAGAAAAAGGAAGAGGAAATAAGAAGATACTAAATTAATCAAGATAATTAAGAAAAGTACAAAGAGCAGTAAGTTTTCCGAAGTTGCGACGCCTGCTCTAGAAAACAGGAATACCAAAAAAGAATGGAACAAAAGCCGAGGACCTATCGCTTTTCCAAAGGGACGAAGCGGACTGCACAGTGCAGGGGGAGGCCAGCGGAGGAAGGGCCAGTCTGGACTGACCCTTCCCACTCTCCCTCTCCCCTATGATCAATGCATTCGGAAGAACAAAGTCCCGTCTCCGGTCCTTCCACTCCTAAAACTGTCCCTTCACACTCCTGTGCACCTTGCTCCCCTTGGATGGTCCCAGAGCAGCAATGCATGACCCCCTGTCCTGTCCCGGACCACCCCCGGCCCAAATCGGTACCCAGCGGAGCCACCAGCGCTGCGCTGCCCAGCCCCACAGCCCCCACTCCTTGGCCAGGGCCCCCAGGACTCCCTACGATCCCAAGAACTTTTCCCCGTCTTCACCTTTCCTCTGTCCAAACTCTCAAAAAGCTCAGCCAGACCCAGAAAGCTCTCTGAGACCACTTCCCTCCCCAACTCCCCCTCCTCCGCCAATAAAGAAATAAACTAAGCCCACTAAAACAAAACATAAAGCAGGCACAGGGAGGAGGCAAGACCCCCCCTGAGTAGTGCCCCCCAGCCTGCATTAGCGGACCTAGAGAGCCTTACCCTCCCCAAAAATACCTGCATGTGCTCCGAAAAGTACAAAGAAAAGGCTTGGCTGGCCGCAGCCTCCCCCGTCTGCGCACTCCCAGCCCGGAGCGCAGCTTGCGGGGAGCGGGGCGGGAGGGGGGGGCGCGCCGAGGGAGCCGAGAAAGAACAATGAGCCCGAAGTCCGAACGTACCTTCTCCTTTCTTTAAACTGTGAAAGCA